>QTSX02002344.1:0-142162 GCA_014839935.2 Entomophthora muscae | reverse complement strand
GATATTTGTGGATACTGGTTATAATGGTCAATAAAATTTACTTCAATGTGGTGGTGCTTAAAAACTCCATATTATCTGGATCAATCTTTCAATAATGCAGGACTAACAAGTTCTAGGTAGGGTGTAGCTCACATGCCAACCAAACAATTAGATCAAAATCCGGTCTGAAACAAGCAAGAAAAATAAACCACAAAGACTAGTGAGAAATAGACAAGGCAAGGCAAAAGAAGTATCCAAGCATGAAACAAATAAATTCTGTAGACAAAGAAAAAAAGAAAAGGAATTTTAGCAGTGTATACCTAAGCATATTTTGGATAAGATAAAATAATTTAAAATGAAGAGTTTTGAATATATAATTCTGGAAAGTATATAAAGAAAAATAAAGGGGGAATTAGAAGAGAATGATACTTCATTTGATATAAAAAGAGTACTATATAGTATCATGGCAAGCCACATACTGCCTATGTACATCATGGTAGTCATGGGGCTTGTCCAGGTAGTGCTCCAATTAGGATTCAAAAGCTTTGACCCCTGTATAAGATGAGCGGCTGATAAGAGTGCCACCTGCCTAATGATCAGTCGGGGAATTACTTCCCCAAGAGGAAGTAATTATAGATATTGCAAAAATATATTATATTTTTTATATTGGTCAATGGACGGGAAACCACCTAGTCTAAAATAACCATATATAAATCAATAAAGAATATCTCTCAATAACAGAAATCTTGACACAATGTATAAATGTAATAAAAGAAATACTGATCTCTTATAAATGATTTTATCAATATAATTTAGTTTGAAAGCCAAATCTTTATTTCAGCTTTAAAAAAAGCTATACCAAAAGTATAGATGCTGATTGAAAAGAAGGAAGTTATTTTTTGAATATTATATGAAACCAATACGTTGACAATTTTAAAATTGAAGCACACCAGAACATTTCATAAAAAAGTATTTCAGCAATTTTAAACCTTTATGAAGATTCAGGTTTGCTATGAAAAGGCAAGCTTAAACCTTTTATATCTTACATAATCCTTACAGTAGTTTTCTATTGCTTAAATATTTTGGAATTTATATAAATGCAATAAAAATTTCTTCAGTACGGGCTAAAATAATACTTGTGGTGTTGGGGATTACGCTAACAAAAAAGGAGCAGCTTTTAAATATATTAAACTTTAATGATAACTAAAGTAAAGACCTGTTAATTACAGATAGTATATTTAAACGAGAAAGAATTCTACCTAAAAACAATTAAGTATTCAAATTCAGGATCTGCAAAAAAGATGAGTAAACAAACGTAGCTTTAAAAGATTATTTAAGGGATATAAGACCTACTATTTGATGTCTTTGATACTAGCATGATATTAAAAAATCCATTAAGAGATTCTATATATTGGATATAATCAATTAAAATAAGCATACTTCAGTTGAGTAATACAGATTATCTGGATAATTCAGGGAATATTTTTTCGATTCGACTTGTACAGCAGTTAGATAAGTTTTATTACCGCTTTCATTTTAAGACTATCATAAGATTAAACTTGGTTTAAAAATATTTAAAGTATTAAATAAGATATAATTAAAATAAAAGGGCCATTAAATTTGGCATTTTATTTATAGGAAAATCTGCCTGCTTTATTAGCTAATTGCTATAAGCGCGTGTCGATTAAGCAAGCAGCCAAGCCTTAGAAGTAGCAGTATGGCAAAAGGGCGGGCTGCAGTTGATGGGCTACTTTTAGGGAAATTGTGCTCGATAGGCATTTTTAGGCGCAAGAATTGCTAGAGGGCCGGGATGTATACCAGTAAGTATTTTAGTCTGCCACGAGCAAACATCACTCTTGGTAAAAAAGCCACCGCCGGAGTGAGAATTTATCGATCTCTTTAAGGCAAGAGAATATAGCAGAACAGGTTGCTTCCGCAGCATTAGCGGCACCTCTAGCAGCAAACAAACTGCTGCGTGGAACACCCACAAGCACAGTAAACAAGGACACACAAGAAGCAGAACCACACGAGAATGAATCACACAAGAAACAGAACCATACGAGAATGAACCACACACCAGAAACACACGAAAATGAATCATACACCAGAAACACACGAAAATGAATCATACACCAGAACCATAGAGACACCCGAAACATGAAACACAGGGACACCTGAAACACAAGAACCAGACAAGACAAGACACCAAAAGAACTTAGAATCATAAGGATTCCAAGGCACTAAAGATGCCGAAAATATTTTAAATAGTTAGCAATTGATACAAATCTATAAGTACCAAATCAATAGGGCAGCGGAGGAGGAGGTAGACCTGGAACATACATTCAGGTGATGGAAGAGGACCCAGCGGAACGAGAGCAGCACAAGAAAAGCTGGCAAGGTAATAGAAGTCGAAGGTTAAAGTAAATCTAATATATAGCCTTTCGGATCCAAGCTGAGCATGATTTATCTTAGCTTTTGATGTGAGCTAGAGCTATCTGTGTTGCGGTTGCGTCATTTCATTGTACAGGGTTACATTTCTCTCTCAACATCCAATGTCAAATAATTGTCATGTTGCTTAGCAACTGTTGACACATGACGGAATGTGAAGCGTAAAAATAAACAACCCTTAAACTAAAAAATTCTAGACTATCGATGCAAATTAAATGCAGCCAATCAGATGCTAAATACTTCCCCCTAATTTTTTTACTGGATTGTTAAAATGTCATAACTTTGTTCTGTGCACCATTTTTAATGATTTTATTGTTTAAATATAATTTGACTTTTAATGTGATTTTTATTATTAGTTTATGCGGGTTGATAAAAATTTAGATATTAATCGAAGTTAATTGTCCTCGAAAGAGTAAACTTTTGAGATTTTATCTCAGAATTACTTTAATAAACCAAATTACATATCTTCGTTTAAGCGAACAAAGTTGTTATTGATTTATTCAAATAAATTACATATGCCTTACTCTATCCATTCCATTATTTTAGGGTATTCCCTTGTTGATAATGATAAAATCAATTGATGTTAAACCTAATGATCAAAGTTAAAAGGCTACATCAGCACATTCTGATTTAAGAAAATTGTATTTCTAAAAAATAAATTTAACATCGTAAACATTTAATAATCAAAATGACACAACTTTATTTTTAAATACTTATCGAATTTCTAAAGTGCCATGCTAGAATTACTTTTTTAATCTACTGACTCTACATAAAATTAATATAGTTTATTATCTTAATGTTACTCCAACAAAAATTAAATGATGTTCATTGCGAAGCAAACCATTGCTTATTTAATGAAACTAAGCAAGTGATAAAGCTTTAGATTTTCCATCTTGATAAAATCAGTTCCTACCACCCAGAACAGATCTTTATATTACCTATCAAATCACAAGAAACCCGTTATGATTAGAAAATAGCTGCTCCATGTCCTTTGAGGTTAAATTTTAGCTGAGTTACCAAAAACAGGTGATTTTTAATTATTCCATGTATGATTTTCATCAGAATTAAAAAGATTGATTAGCAATAGATAAATTCTATCCTGACAAAAATCCCCTTGGAAATCTAAATAAGAGAATGATATATGTTATTAGTACATAAATATTTAAACTTGTGCTATAGTAAAAAAGGAGTATTTGTTTAACTTTTAATAGTTTCTTTTTGTAATCCGTTTCAATTAGGAATATTCAAAAATACCTCAAAACAATATAGTGGTTCTGTAGATGATCGTAATGATTCACTTTGATTACTTTAGGAAGGAATCGATAGACAAAATTTTATAATTATAACCCAACCACCTGTGAATAATCAAATTAAAAAAAGCTCTACTCTTAAAACCTTAGAAGTCCAGAAATATAAATTAATTTAAAGAAGACCTTTCGTCACATAAGTACATGTTTAATGAGACCTAAATCGGTATTAAATATTTTCAATCAGTATCTGTTCTCCCAGTTTGATACCATTACCCTTGAGAAAATGTATAACAGAGACATTTAAAAAATAAAAATTTATCTAGTTGTTGTAACTGTGCTGTATTAGCAAGCTAAAAGTGTCATGGATATACTTCTTAAAAGTATATTAAACAAGATAAAGAGTAAAATTAAGAAGAGAATGATACTTTATTGATACAAGTTTAGAGTATAATATAGTATCATTATAAGCCACATGCTGTCCATGTATATCATGACTGTCATGAGGCTTGTCCAAGTAATGTTCTGCTTAGGACTCAAAAGGTTTAATCCCTGTATTGAATGAGCAATTGATAAGAGTGTCACCAAATTAGTGATTAATTGGTGAATCATTTGGGGAGTTACTTGGGGAATTACTTCTCCAAGAGGGAGTAATTGTAGATGTTGCAATATCTCCCCCTGGGGTTCTGGAAGGTGGAGCCTTAGGAATTTTTTTTGAGAGTGTCAGGGATTTGGGCTTGGTACTGATCCAGCTTTGCGTTGAGAATAAGTAACCATGAATTGTGTTGTGCAGTTCTTGCCTTGAATAGGTAGAGTCAATAATGATGCATGTTTTTTAAACCTGTACAAGTGCCAATTCCTTTGATGAAGTGGGTATTGTTGAGTTTAACTTCCATGACAACTTCAGGTCCTTTTAGTCCTAGTTCTAACTTGTGAAGCTCATGGTTGATGACCCAAACTTTGTCTCCAACTTGGAATTGTTCCTGTTGAAGTTAGACTGTTTCTCTCTACTCTTTCCTTTTCTTTGGTCTTTTGGTCTTTTCTGGCATGTTGTATGTCAGGGTCATTTTCAGTTGGTACTTGATTATGTAAAGGTAATTAGGGTCCTAACTTAGTACTGACAGCAGTGGGCTTTTGTCTGTATTACAGTTGAAATGTGTTTGACATTCCATTAACGCTGTAGGGAGAATGCCAGCCCAGAGTTGTGGACAGTTGGTGGATAGTTTAATATGTGCTTTTACAAGAGCATCATTCAACTTTTCCACTATTATATTAGCTTATGGGTGATATTGAATGGCAACCTTATGTTTTTTTTCATTCTTAACAAGGTAGACATTGGTGTTAATGGTGGTGAGGTATTTCTTTTATCTGCAATAAGGAGTTCAGGCTTTCTGAACTTGTATATAATTTCTTTGCCAATAAATTGTCTCACATCACTTCCTTTGTGTTCTTTTTGTGGCTTGCGCTACAGGCCACCTTTTTATATAATCAATGGCTGTTATGATGTATTATTTTCTTTTGGTATCTCCTGACATGCGCCCCACAATGTCTAATGCCCATACCTTGAAGAGTTTAGTAATTGATACCAGAATCACAGAATTTGGGGTGCCTTAGAGTGCACATACTTTTCACATAATTCACATTGTTCAAGCACCTCTTTGACGTTGTCTAACATGTTGGGACACCAGTAGCAAGACTTAAGATATTCCTGCAGACTCTTGCTATGATTATGGCCCAAGTCTCAATGATAGCAAAGGGGTTTTTCAATATTTTGTGTTGACAGTACATATGGCACTGTATCTCTACTTGGTAATATGTGGTGTAGAGTGCCATATATGTTTTTGAACAGCTGTTTGTTATTAAGGACTTTTGTTGTATGTCCATTGGTTTAAAAGATAGGAGCCCCTTTTAAAGATTCCCTATGATTAACATGGGCCAATCAGAGTCTCTATTAGTACAGAGTAAGTGCTTACAGTATAGCCTTGTTAGGGCATCTGCAGTAAGTAGTTCATTGTCTGGCTTATATGCTATTATCATGAGGCACCTTTTAATAAGGTCTATCCATTCATATTTTTGTCTTTATGTATGTTGTTTTGTCTTAAAGAATACCAATGGCTTGTGTTTGGTTAGAACTTTGAATATTTGTGCACCTTCCAAATAGCAATGACATTTCATTAGACAATGGACAATAGCTATCAATTCCTTGTTATGAATTGGGTACCTTTTTTCACCTTCAGAACTTTTCCTTGATTTTTACTTCACAGGAAGGAAATCCTTTTCTGTGGTGTGAATTCTAAGTGCTCCTCCTATTTAATAATCTGAAGCATCTATCTCTAGTTTGTAAATCCCTTCTCAATTGTTATACTGTAAGATGAGGCTGCAACTGTTTGCTCTTTTAGCTTTAAGAAATTTTGTTCTCTCAGCAGGGTCCATACAAATCTTTTTGTCTTATCAGTGATTTCAGACATGAGGCAGTTAGAGCTTCCTAATTAAGTATGAATCTTGATAACATACGCTGCCATTCCAAAGAAAGTTTAAAGTTCACTCTTTCTGTGTGGCACTGGCATGTCTATGATGGCCCTATACTTCTCTGAGTCTGGCTTAATCTCATCTTTACTAATAATTTGTCCTGGGAATGGTAGCTTGTTCAAGAAGAATTCACACTTGGATGGTTTGGCTACCAATTGATTGTCCTGGAGAGTGTTGAGTATCATAAAAACATCCTTCCTGTGTTGTTCTTTGTTGGGGCTATAGATAATTATATCATCTAGGTAAACTATGGAGTCTTTTCAAATGTGGTCCTTAAACACTTTGTTTATTAAGATCATTAAGGTACTGGGGGTGTTTTTCAAACAAAAATTAAGAACTACACTTTCAAACAACCTGTATTTGGTCCTAAATGCTGTCTTTAGAATTTTTTCAGGCTTAACACATATTTGATGGTATCCTGCAGTTAAGTTAATCTTTATGAAGAACTGTGATTCTCAAAAAGCTTCAAATATGTTGTAAATCAGGGGAAGAAGATACCTGTTATTAATTGTGAACTTGTTAAGATCTCTGTATTCAATAAAAAGGCTCAAATCTCCATCTTTCTTAGCTAAAAAGCAGACAGCTGCATCAAAGGGGGATTTGGAAGATTAAATAGGCTCTTTATCTAGGGCCTCATACAGGTATTCCTTTGGAACATCTGCTCTTGGGGTGATAACCAATAGATTAGAAACCTCTTGGGCACACTTCCTTTTAAGTCAATCTTGTGTTGAATGCCTCTGTCAGGTGGTAAGCCTGGCAGTTTCTTGTGGAATACTGAGGATAATTCTTGGAAAAATTTGCTGTATGGAGTCCTGTTCATGTGATACATCCACATTTTTGAAATGTACGGTTTTATATGTACATGTATTCCAGTCAATCTTACTGGTGTCTTTTTCCTCTTGTGTTTTGGTAATCTTCACAAATATGTGATCTCTCATTATGGTGTCAAGATGAGTTGGGTAGCATGGTGGTGTACTTCTTCTTGCTGTATGATGAGTGTGACACTGTCCTAATTGATATGAGGTTTTGTCTTTCACATCCAATCCAGGCCAAGCACTACAGTGTACTTGGGTATTGGAATAATGGGTCACCAAGGGTAGTTTGTAAATTCCCTATTGTGCCTGGAAAGGTTTTGCCTCCTTACTTACTGGAGTGTTCCTGTTGTCTGTCATGATGACTCTCTTGATACTGCTTTTGACTGTGGGTAGTTTCATGATTATAGCCAATTTCTTGTTAACAAGGGATTGGTCTTCTCCAGTGTCAAATAGTTCTGTGTGTTAGTATCTTCAAAAAGAAAGAGTAAGTGAAGAGTTTACTTCCTGTTTGAGAGGCAAAAATTGTAGCAATGCTAGAGGGTACTTGGATCATGGTGATTGAGCCACATCCTGGTCCCTGTACACATCTTGTGTATTGGGGAGGGCAGCTTGCCTAAGCACTCTCTTGAGCTGATCCCTCCTCATGTGCAGTATCAGTACTTATCTGGTTTTCCTGAGTTATAAAATTCTTCCTCAAGGGTGAGGGTCTGGCTTGGTTGGTTTTTTTGTTTTGACAAGTATTCTTTATTGCTAAGGTTCTCTCCTTTTGTTTGTTTGTTTGTTTGTTATTTGCATGTAGATTTTCAGAATTCTGAGCAGCTTGCTTTCCTTCCAATAATACATCCTGGATATTTTTACACTGGCTCATATGAAACTGGCATCTAATGTGTGTGGGGAGACCATTGTAGAAATTTAAATGTGGTCCAGCCTCATCAAAGCTGATGGTTTCTGGAGCTTGATCATGTATGTCTTTGTATGACGCCATATATTTTTAAATAGTTCCTGTTGGCTTGAAGGTTCTGAGTTCTATCATGATTACTATGTCAGAATCCTCTATGGCTTATTTTTCCATAAAGGCCTTCTTAAACATGTCCCAGTCTTCATTGCAATTAGGGTGTTGCTCAAACCAACTGCTCACAAAGTGGGAGGCATCCCCAGGAACTCTTGTGAGACTAGGCTGATTGACCACAAATGATCAGGCTAATTATTGCACACAGATCTTTATCAGTTACACGCCATAGTATCACTGTTTTTTCTTTTTAATTAAGTGTAGTAGTTATACACTGCATAATTGTTAGTTTATTATAATAGATGCAACAACTATACACTGTATTATTGCTAGATTATCATTCTTATGTGTAGTGATTATACACTGTATAATCACTAGTTTATTATAAACAATATAACAATTTTATGCCATATAATTGTTAGCCAATATAGTGATTATCATTGATTACACAACGTGCAATCTGAAATCATCAATTGTATATCTCTCATTTCATCCTACTGGACGTTGTATCAACTCAGTCCCACCAGCATGAAGAGTGTATATGATCATATCAAACAAGTGATGTGAAAATGGCTAGGAAATTCCAAGTTTGGATCAGTATTACACAGGTTATAATCAGTTCCTTATCAGTTTGGGTCAGCATTACACAGCAGATAATTCATGAGTCAATATTGGATCAAGTATGTCATTATACAGCGTATAATCCCCAATTTAAACCGTCATATTAATAAGCAGAAGGCTAGCCAGCCAGAAAAGAATCACTGATTAAGCTGGAAATGGAAAAACAGGAATACCATAATTCTACCTTCCAATGTAAGAGAACAGAACAGGGACCATTTCTAAGTGTCAAACAAATACAGTGTAGTTTCCTAGTGCAATAATAGGCGCATAAGAATACAGCCAATCAATAACTTCCAGTAGGCTAGCTCAAGAAGAGTGTAGGCTGTAGCTGAGGTGTCATGTACGCCTTGCTAAGGCCAGTAGCAGCACAAATTCCAAGGACAGCTAATCAGGATAGGCACAGCCAGCAAAGATGGACCTATTGCAAAGGTAGTCACTGAGAACTGTCCGAAAGGACAAGAACAAGAGTTGTTGCAGTATATATTGATACAGAACCCTGAAAAATTGAATAAAAGTTCTTAGTTACACCTGGATAGATTGCAGCTGCTGGCTAGATTGTACTCCAGTTACAATAAATGTAAACATCATCAAAATTCTATTCTGTTGTAGTCTGTAGTGCTTTTGCATAGTATTAGGTAGAGTACATTGGCAAGGCTAACATCTATATGTAGCTTTGAACATACCAGCAATAATACAAGTTTCTCAATAACTCACAAGGCAAATTCACTTGCCCAGAGTCTTCAGGGGTAGCTAGCTTGTATAAACTTACTTTGTGTACTTTGAATCCAGAGGTTAGAATTTTCACAGTGTAGTCCTGAAAACGTTCTTATTTCTGCTGAGCAATTTTTTTAAACATTTCTACTGAGCAGAGGTGTTTAAACACAGTAATCAGTATTTTGTGCATATCTTGGGTTGAAGATGGGTCAGGACTCCTTGCGTTCCAAGGAAGTTGTACTGTGCTGCTCCTGCTTATAGGAGGTCACCAAGGTGTGTCCTGGGTCAAAGACAGGGACAAGCTGTGTTGGGGTTATCATTCTCAGATATACTTGTTCTATGGAAAGTACAAAAATGAATTTTCTAAACACTCTGAAAAGGACTACCATGTCCCCTAATCATCATTGGCAACTGATAACTAGGGGAGAATGTATTTCAAAACAATATATGGTCTAGCAAAAGCAGCTCATCATGTAGGGAGATGTTTGCATGATAATCTTCAGTTCAACAATATCTAGATCTTAAGGTTATTTTCACCGCTTTAATTATTCCTCAACTAGGAGTTTTTGATGGGTAGACAGACTAAAGTTCTGGCTCTTCTGATCCTATTGACCAGCTCCAAAATCCTTATCACTAGGGAAGTTCTCTGTCACAAAAAGGGAGAATAGGAACCAAGATAGTATTTATTAACAGAAGGAAGATCCCCTTAGAAACCTTCTTATTTTTCACTGTTTGAAGTCATTTTGAACAGCTACTCCTTCATAAAGGACTTCTTACCACTATAAAATACATCTGGTTACTAAAAACCAACCAGACATGTAACATTGATATGCAGATCCACGCCCAACAAAGCTCCTACTTGCAACCAAAAGATTTCCAAAAGACCTCCTCAACTGTCCAGCTAGCTTTATTCTTATAGTGTCCTTTTCCGAACTTTACACCTTCAGAATTGCTTTCTTCAAAAGCTTAAACCATTAGTACTCACTTTTTCTATAACAATTTAAGCTTACACACTTTCTTTTGTTGCAACCAAGTTTCTAGACTTTCCTGCTAATGTATCTTACAATACACAGGGGGCGCTCAATGAGTCGCCCCTTGACGTATCTAATGTTATGGATTAATCTGATGGCAATATCAAATGGTGGGTACTTCATCCAGCAACAGCGCCCATGTCAACACTTTGTTGACATGGCCACTGTTGACTTGAAACTCTAAATATCCTATGTTTTTTGCTAGTTGCGCTAGCTTAATTCTTTTTTAAAGCGTTCAGGGGTGCAAACCCAGAAAACACAACAAAATTGTGGCTATCTCAACACAATTTATTATTAAGCTTAATAAAAAAACTCAAGTTAACCTGATTTTTCCTTTACATTTACTAATAAAAATTAGTTTATTTTTTATTCAATTTCACGACGTGAAAGTGTCAATGTTGACACTTTTTAAGCCGAACTTATTTTTAATAACAAAACTGAAGCATCTACAGTAAAAAAATAAGTGCACATTTAAAAATATTTTTTTATTGAATTATTATATTGAAAAACACAGTGCGCATATATTTGATTGTTGGAATGTTCATGTTATATATATTTATGCGGCACTTATTACGGCTTTAATATATTAAGTGGATTGGATGCTAACGGTGATCCAATAATTTAAGCGTGACTTACTATGTAAGTTACTATAGAATTTATTATTAAAAATAATGTTGAACTTGTAAATGTTGTTTATTTGCTTGTGATCACCCCCCAGGGTGGAGTTAAGCAAATTAGAGTGGGGCAATTAAGCCTAGATTAATATGCCACCTCATATAAAGAAAGTTGTAAGTGATGTTGTCAACACTTTACCCTTTTCAATATCTACCAACAAATTATTAACAACTTTACTTAAGCGCAATGGTAAAATAACATATTCCCACTACCCAAATATAATTTTTAATAAAGAGATAAAGAACCTTGATACTTTTTTAACTTATTTTTATATGTTTTTTTAATTTTTATATGTGAACAAAAATACACAGGAAACGGTTAATTTTTTGCTAGCCCACGTAAATTTAATTAAGTGTACTATGTTTTTTCATAGTAAATTTTCAAAATAATGTCAACAGTGAGAATGTTATAAAAAAATGTCTACAATTTTTGTAATCAACAGTGAGAATTCAGCTTTTTTTACTAATTGTCACTCATAATGTCAACGCTTTTCACTTCTCACATATAAAACTTTATGTTTTATATAATAAAAACTTCTCATTTTTTGATATGTTGTATTTTTTACCTTTGCTTTTTTATATCTTTTAATTTTTAAAATAAAATCTAAGTCTAAATATAATACTTTCATATATTTCTCTTGACTTTTATCTTGTTATTTATAACTTCAATATAAAAACTATACAGGTATTTTTTAACATTTAAATGCCAAGAAAAACCATCTAAGATTTACTTTTTGTATATTATGCTTTTTAAGTTGTTTTGTTTGTTTTTACATACTTTGCTTTATTTTAAACCATTTTGCTTATTATTTTAGGACAAGAACACCTCTAAGCAGCCAAAGGGTACCAAGCGTCCCTCCAAGCCCACCAAAGCCACCAAGAAGAAGCCTGTCTTGTCAAAGAAGGCCACCCCTAAACCATCCCCCAAGCCCTCCCCTGAGAAGAGCCCTGCTCATTCCACTGGGGGAGAGGAAACTGATGGCTCTCTTACAGAGCACAGTTTTTACAACTCAGCTTCTGACAAGGAGCCAACCAAGAAGAAGCGCTCAGCCCAAAAGTCCCCACCCAAGGATAAGTCTCCTGTACATGAGAAGCACCACAACAAGCCCCCTTCTTCTTCCCCACCCCCCTAAACTCTCCCCCTTCAAGATCATCTGGGGATGATTTGAAGCCCCGCCCCAATTACTTCCCTGGCTTCCACCATGCTCCTGCTGGCCCTTGGGACCCTCTGTTGGCCCACAACATCTGCAACGTTGATGGCAAGTTCAAGGTTCCTTCCACCCTACCCAAGTTTTTGCCCATCATGAGTGTTAAAGGTGGGCCGGCCATGGTGGCCAATGGATACATCTTCTCATGCAACAATGTCAACCGGGGCTTTAAGAGCCGCCATTACACCTGTGAGGACCGCTCCTGTCCAGTGCGGTTCAACACTGAGCGCTGGGACCTGGTCCAAACCATAAAGGGCAAGCATACCTGCATCATGCCCAACACTACCATCTCCTGCCTCCTGAAGTGATATCTGGTGCAGATTATGCCCACTTCCAAAGACCTTTCTGCCACCCAGCTGGCTGTGCTTGCTTGCAAGTACCTGACCCCTACCAACCTCAAGAGGGTCCCTATTCACACCCAGTTGGTCAAGTTTGTGAGTGATAGGCGTCAAGCCTCAAACCCCCTGGCCAAGAGTGCCACCAACATCAAGGACCTGGTCCTCACTGATGCCCTCAAAAAGACAGAGGATGTTGAGATGTTCCTGCTCTATGAAAATGGACAGGAAGTGGAGGATAGGATTGTAGCCTACGCCATAACCCAAAACCTGGAGCAGCTGAACACTGCTACCACCTGGCTGTGTGACAGCACATTTGCTACTTGCTCTTCCTATTCAAGCAGCTTTGGGTCCTGTATAGGCAGTTCAATGACCAGGTCATCCCTCTTGTGTTCTTTCTCCTTCCTGGTGCCAAGACGGAGGTCTATGCCAGAGCTTTCAAGATTGTCCGGGATGCTTTGAGCTCCCTTCCCACCAACCAGCTCCCCCCTCCCACCCACACCACAAGGGACAATCCCTCCTCTGCTGAGAAGGATGAGGCAACCTTAGCCGCTGAGCAGCTAGCTCATGTGTGCTCACTTGGGCCAAAGGTGATTATTATGGACTTTGAGCAGGCTCAGTTCAGAGCCTTCTAGGCCACCTTTGATGGAGAAGTCCAGGGCTGCTTCTTCCATTTTTGGCAGGCCCTTGTCAAGAATCTAAAGAGTGAGAAGGACCTTTTTTGACAAGTATCTTAACAATGGTAAGGGTAAGTGCTGCTTTGCCCTGACCCAGTTTGCTGCCTTGGCTTTTGTGCTCCCAGAGCATACTGGGCTTGGCTTTGAGGCCCTCCAGGAGGATGCTTATATCAAGAAGCACTCCACCATCTTTGAAGGCTACCTGGAGTACTTTGAGCAACAATGGGTGAGCAAGAAGGTGACTGCCCAGAGAGGTAAGAGTGGGGCCGCTGCCCCTTGGAACTGTCAAGGCGCCTGCCTCAAGGAGGAGATGAAGACCACCTCTAGTCTTGAGGTTTGGCACAAGCACTTGAAGACCAAGTTTGGGACTAACCTCAAGTTCAACAAGTTCTTCTCCAAGCTGCAGGAGGAGCAGGCCCGGACTGTCTCCAAGTTCTGCAATCTGGCCAACCAGGTGGCCCCCAAGAAGAGGAAGTCCAAGGAGCAAGACTACCAGGAGGACGTGAAGAAGGTAGTGAAGAAGAAGTACAAGGTGGCGGAGATCAAGAAGTACCTAGAAGATGTTGCAACTGCTCTTGCTGATGGCTTTAATTAGCCAAATAAACTTTGCTTTGCTTTGCCTATATATTTTTTACTTTTAAACTTTTAATTTTTTAATTTTTTGGATAGTACTAATCTTTTTAGGTATAAATGGTAAGTTTCAGATACATTTTAATGTGGTTTTGTAAGCAATATCTTATATCTTGTTAATTTATCTTTAAGCTATGAGATAATTTCAGTTATGCTTATATAAAGTATAATAAATTAAAATTAGAATTTTCTTATATTTTGTGGTTATTATGATATATAAAATATTTTTATTTTTGGTTCATTGGAATTTTAATTTTCATGGGAATAAAAAATAATTTTATAATAAAGGGTGTAATTTACATAGTAAACTGAAAAATAGTTGCTTATATCTCCTTATTCTTATTACTTATGGTATTTTTTATTGCATTTTTGATCTTTCTGGGGTCATTTTAGTATAATAAAGTATTTTAAAATATTTTTTATATTAAAAATGTTCAGGGTAAAGTGTGCCGTTAATTAAAAAAGTGTCAACATCCAGGAAACAACATTAAGTAAAACCAGGTCGTCACTTTACTATAGTGTCAACATTAAAAGTGTTGACATGGCCACTGTTGACGTTTTTAGTGTCAACATGGGCGCTGTTGCCCTTCATCCTAATTAGGAGTGTTGCCAATTCAACCTGCTGATTCCCGCACAAGTTATTCCTCGGCTTCAAACCTTACATGGAACTTCCCACTATGCCACCCCCTTGTGGCCTTGTGGCTTTCCCCATATAGTATATTAATCACAATATTCTACAATGAACAATAACTTATTCTTATTATTCTGTCCTTTCCTATTGGACTGTTGTCTTCCCCAATTCCAAGTACTGAACTCTCATTGGTTCAGTTACAACACTTTCTCAAAAGCTTAAAGTATTGATCCACTGTTTTCTTTCTTATACTTTAAGATTTTTGGTTTCCAGCCAATCATATTCATCAGGAAACATGCCACAACTGAACCAATAATTCCAGAGCGCAAAAATAGACTATTTCTGAGGTTCCACTACCATCCAACTAAGAAATTGGTTTCCACTGCTAAAACTGCTCAAAGCAACAACTTTTTGCACACCAAAGTGTTAAACAGTTCAACATTCCAGCACCAGTCTTACCTTCATTTAATATTAACCAATTTAAATATTATAATACTACTTAAATTGTTTTTCTTGATCTTCCTCAACAATTTTCACATATATTTACTCTAATATTAAAATCTACAGAAAATGCTCCACTAAGATGGCTTTGTATCTGGCTCTCATAGAAAAATACCTTTATCTACCCTAGGAACTTAATAAAAAACCTCTTACCTACAATTTCCTCAATGTTCCCCTTTGATTTACTACTAAAATAAAACCAAGGAAAAACATTCCACATTTTTCTACCTTGGCAAATCAATTTGGTAAAACATTGGCTCATTTCTCCAGGCCACTTTGCTTTGTTCCCAACTTCTTCTCTCTGTATAGAATTCCACATGCCCATTAATACACTTCTAAAGCTTTTAAAAATATCTTCTATCTGAGCTTCTCTACCATAATAGTCCCCATCATTCAACACCTCAGAATCAGGAAAAAAGTATTAACTAGTGAATCAACTTATACTTGACCCCCATCAGTGACCTACACTTTAGGTTATCAGAAACAGCCACTCCTCATGTATTGCCACTGTTTCACTCACTCAAGTGATTAGCTTGAGTTTTCAGACACAAATTAACCAACTTCACTTCCCAAAAAAACCCTAAATCACCAAGTTCTTCAGCTGTTTCCCCAGGAAGACATCTTGATAATAATTCTGGGCATAAATATGCCTGTCTAGTAACTTTAAGACCTCCTCAAAAGCTACCATAAAGACATAGTGAGAGAAACCTTACCCCTCAGCCCAGGTAAAGTTATTAAAATGCATGCCCCTGGCAGTTGGTACCAGGATATCAGTGCTCCTTTAGTAAATCCTTCTCCATTCAGCCACTACTTCTCTACTATTCCATAGCACCATATAGGACCACCCCTGTCTCATTCTCATACTCAGATTACTGTTCCCCATTCACAAGAGCTATATATATCAATAAGCCATTAAATATTTACCTGTCTTAGGTCACCATTCCCTTCTTGGCCATTACTAATTCTGCCTGTAAAAACACCCAACATGTGGATCATCACATGTACTATTTGGTTGATACAAGGATATTGTTGAAGACAGTGTACCCCGTGAGGACGTCTTGACCTTCTTCATATCTTCTCTAGCTAGTGAGAAGTACCATCTTCCTGGTTCTTTTCTTTGGTTGATTTTTCCTTTAAGTTGTGTAGGTGTATATAACCTACCTTCTGCTACCACTGTCAAGTATATACTTCTTGAAGCATATGGAACAAAGATAAAGGGAAAAATTGAGAAGAGAGCAATACTTTACTGATATAAATTTATAGGATTATATAGTATCATTAGAAGCCACATGCTGTCCATATACATTATGATAGTCATGAGACTTATTCAACTAATTTTCTGATTAGGACTTGAAAGTTTTGATCTCATATAAGATGAGAAGCTGATAAAAGTGCCACCAACTTAATGATTAATTAAGAAATTACTTTATTGAGAGGGATTAATTGTAGATGTTGCAACACAAAGAAAAATAGAAGTAATAACAATACATAGAAAGATTATTAACATGAAAAAGAGCACATGAATGCAAAGAAAAGCAAAATAGAAACAAAAAGTATAAATTTAAAGTTTAATAACATTTAAAATAGGTGTTATGTGGTGGGAACTTAAAGATAGTAGGTTCAGAATAACATCTTAGAACTTAATAAAAGGTAAAAGATATTTAAAAGCAAAAAATAGATAAAAGGATGTTGGGAGTGTTAGAGGGTTAAATGAACATATTTTCAAAAACAAGTTATTTATTCAGGATTTTTTATTAGGGGTTAACCACCTAAAAAATAGTAAAGTGTTGAGTTTGGCACTTTTGTCCATCTGAAAAAAATCCAATTTTCTCACTGTCAAGTGAAAATTAAAGCTTAATTTACAATTTCAAATTTCTCAGAGTTGATCAAAAAAATTAAAATTGCTATGGTTTTTACATATAAATCTTGCTTAATTTAAAAACAGGTTCAAAAGAGAATCCAAAAGCAAGGAAGTTTTTAATATGCAAAAAATTAAAAAATTAAAACATATATTAAAAAGTAAATTAGTGAAAAGGTGCTTATTAGTGATAGGAGTATGCAGGGAAGATCTGGGAGTGGATTATTTACCATAGTGAGTGTTAAAACATTAAGAATCTCTCTGTGCTGTTCACCCTGATAAGGTGTCAATTTGGTGGGTGTTGACCATCACCCATAGTTCAACACTTATTAATTTAAGCTTAAGTCCAAGCCTTTGATTTTTTTAAATGTCAAATTGCATATGTGGCAAGTGGATATTGTTGAACATAAGGGAGAAAAATTTCTGTTTTCAATAAATTACATATGAGATCCATTAATTAATAAGGATTAATTTATGTGCACCAATTAATCTAGAAATCTGGAATAGACATAATGTAAGACAAGGGAGTGTTTAATTAACATTTATATCACTAAATCTAGTATAGTAGTAATTGGGAGCCTAGTGTTTTAACTATGGATAATAATAATAATAACTATATAATAGTAAATAATAAAATTTATATAAATGTAGATGTGTTTTTAATAAGATTAGGATTTGGTTTAAAAAGTGTCAACAAGGCCACTTTTACTTTTAGAGAGTTGATCACTGGTGGCTTTAATTTCCATTATTATATTCACATATAAATTACCTCTAGAATTTGTCTTTTAACTAACAGTGTTGAGCAACTTGGGCTATTGCTGGTATGTTCAAAGCTACAGATATATGTTAGCCTTGCCAATGTACTCTACCTAATCCTATAAAAGAGCACTACAGACTACAATATAATAGAACTTTGAAGATAATTTGTTTATTGGGACTGGAGTACAATCTAGCCAGCGGCTACAATCTATCCAGGTGTAACTAAGAGCTTGTTATCATCCTTTCAGGTGTCTGTATCAATATATACTGCAACAACCCTTGTTCTTGTCCTTTCAGACAGTTCTCAGTGGCTACCTTTGCAATAGGTCCATCTTTGCTGGCTGCGCCTATCCTGATTGGCTGTCCTTGGTATGTGTGCTGCTACTGGCCCTAGCAAGGCGTACATGGCACTTCAGCTACAGCCTACGCTCTTCTTGAGCTAGCCTACTGCCATTTAATGATTGGCTGTATCTTGCACGCTTATTATTGCGCTGGGAAACTATGCTGTATTTAGTTGACACTTATAAATGGTCCCTAATCTGTCTTCCTACATTGAAAGGTAGAATTCTGGTATTCTATTTGCAGGGCTTAATCAGTGATCCTTTTCTGGCTGGAAAGCTTTCTGCTTATTAATGTAATGGGTCAAGTTGGAGATTATACACTGTATAATAGCAGACTCAATCCAATATTGACTCATGAATTATCTGCCGTGTAATTCTGACCCAAACCAATAAGGAATTTGATTTTACGCCATGTAATGCTGATCCAAACTTGGTATTGTCTAGCCATTTGCATATCACTTGTTTGATATGATCATATACACCCTTCAGGCTGTGTGGGACTGAGTTGATACAACATCCAGTAGGGTGGAATGGGAGATATATGATTGATAATCTACTGATTATACAGCATGTAATCAGTGATAATCATTATAATGGCTAACAATTATATGGTGTATAATAGGTACATCAATTATAATAAACTAGTAATATATGGCATATAATCACTACACATTGGGATGATGATATGTGATAATACAGTGTATAATTGTTGCATATATTATAATAAACTAACAATTACATGGTGTATAACTGCTATATCAATTATAATAGATTGGTGATTATACAGAGTATAATTACTACACTTAATAGAATATTGACCTAGTGATAATATGGTGTATAATTGATAGGGATCTGTGTGCAATGATTAGCCTGATCATTTGTGGTCAATAATCCTGATCTCACAAACAGAATTATTAAATAGAGTTGACTTCCAGTGTTTTTTATTTTGATTTTTGATTTTTCACCCCTGAATTACTAGCAATTTTTTCTTAAATTGTTTAAGCAAAAAATACTAATGGATTTACATATCTGGTAGTCAACTCTCTGTTAGTTGACAATCTGTTGACTACCAAGGAGTTAATTCACCACAGTTGCAGACAATCCCATAAAATGTTTCTCAATTAAGTATTTACTGCTCATACCATAGTTAGATCTTGTCATAGTGACACTTTCATGTGGATTAGTGGCTTCCTTTTTCTTTATATTAACTACCACATCCTAATAAATCCTTTGTATATTATCCTTAATATCTGTCCTTTTCTCTTGGACTGTTGTCCTCCCCAATTACAAATACTACACTACAATTAGTTAAGTTGCAACATATGTAAAACAACTTAGATGATTTATTGTAATGAAAACTTACCTTTAAAATTATATAAGTCTAAAACAAGCTCACTGCATCAAGCAATGATCTAATCAAAGCCAGCTCCAAAAATAAACTTTTTTATCAATGATGTGATTAAACTTCCACCCCCTCAAACAATTCCTGGCTTGAGAACCAGTCTTGCAACACCTAAATAATAAAGGTTTCTGCAAGACTGATTTATAAATAAGCAGCACTGGTATAGATCCAGTGTTGCACATCTACCAGTCAGAGAATGAATTATTATGTGATTATGTCACAAAATTAGAAAACTGATTAAAATGAGCAACTTTATCTGATCCACAATAAGAGACTCCTTACAATCTACCAAACAGGAAAGACATAGAGAATTTGCCTAGAAAACATCTAAACTTAATTGTACTAACTCATCACAAGATGTTTTTTACTTCAGAATGCAAAGTAAACTTTCCTGGTGTCAATTCAAATGGGCTTCCCTATTGAAAAGGCTAAGAATAAACATATGATATTAATTAAGAAAAGCTGGTCACAGACTATTTTCTCTCTAGACTTTTTCATCCTAGAGAAGATACCCAGATCATCTAGACCCTAACTGGACCAACTTATATACAACAGGCTATAATATCAATATTAAAGACTCTGAAATTCACATTTAGGCATGATGTATTAATTATAAATAAAACCCCTTTAATTTATCAAATTACAGTCTGCTTTATCATAAAAGACAAAAACACTCAGTGCATTCCACTTTCTCAGAGAATTGGCACCATTTTAAGACATCACATACTACTGGGGTATACAAAAGTCAATAATCTATATCTCACCCTAAAGGAACTATTATGGTGGTCCAATTTTAAATAAGCCATAATATATTTACTAAAAATTACTGTATACAGTAGTTTTAAAAGCTATGTTGACAACCAAAAATATCTCAGATTTAAACAAAATGGTTTCAGATTTGAACAAAATCCAAAATTTGCAAGATTCAGGATTCAAATAATTCAAATATTTTTGGTTAATGAATGAACTGTCAAAAAAAAATTCACTAGCCCATTATACAAAAATATATCAAACATCAATTGGTGTAGTTCAAACCACAAACAAAATGAATTGACGCAATAAGTGAGATGGATGGATGCTATTCCAGAGTATATTATAATCCAAGCAGGATTCATATGAGGCACCAACAAAAGGGCTAAAACAAAACAAAATTAGAACAATCTAGAAGCAAGATTCCACAAGCACAAAACAAAATAAAGTCACACAAGATGTGTAGTGTGAGCATCCTAAAATAGAAAAATAACAGTTTAATAGCCAATCAACAGCTATCCAATTTAGAAACAGAGGCATTTTATTCATTTTCATGGCTCCTGATTTGTATGGAATGGTTTTGAGAACCTTCCAAATATAACTCAAGATTACAATAAAAATAAATCATTAATTTTTAAAATCTCTACTTTTAGTGATTTTATCCTAGGTTTTTTACAATAGTTATTACTAGCAATATCTTTGATGGCGCCAGCAGCCAAGCCAACAGCAGCCAAGCCAGCTTCAATGGAGGCAAGGCTCAAAACGTGGAGGCACCCGTCTACACTCAAGCCTTTGAAGCAGGTAACAAGGAAGCTGACCTATACCTGACCCCCAACCCCTATGGCTTTGACTTGTTCAGTAGTCACATAGTGTCTAGCTCTGCCCCTGCTCCTGTACCCACTCCCACACAAGCCGCCCACCAACCAACCAATCAGGATGGCAACCTTTATTTGGAACAACTTCCCACTACCACCCAACCTGCCCCTTTACAGCCAATCAGGCTTCAGCTCCCCCGGCCCAGCGCCCCAAGCAACAAATCATCACCGCCCAAATTCTTCAGGAAATTGTGGCACTGAATCTACAGGGTCTTTCCTGGGAACAGATTGCTGCCCAGTTGCAATTTACCCAAGCTACTGCCATGCGGGAATTCAATAACTTGATGAACAGGGTGAATCTGATCAGGACAGCCAAAAAGCCCAAGAAGGCCCCCAAGTCACAAATATCTGAGGCATACCCAATCATTCTTGACCTCCTCCAGCAGGATCCCAAGCTTTCCTTGACCCAGTTCCGCAAACAGCTTGCGCACCATAACATATGGGTCTCTGAGCGCATGGTGCAGCTCTGGATGCACGGAAAGGTGGCTTCCATATGGGTCTTACCAATTTTGCTGGCAACCAATGGGATGGCGCTGAGGATTCCCCATATGACATGGCCATCAAATTAACCCTGGTCCAATGCCTGACTAGTCTAACTGATGATGTTATTTTCATCTCTTATTACAAGCTATCAATAGCTTTTAATGATTTTAGCAAGCAAGGAAGAGCCACCACTCAAAAAGGAAGGAAGAAGGTCAAGAAGGGGACTTTCATTGATGTGTTTCTGGCTGTTTCAGCCAAGGGTTTTGTCTACTATCAGACAAACCCAGATTTCATCAATGGCTACTTGTACAGCCACATCCTTGGTGGATTACTCAACTCCTGGGATGGCTCAAATTCTAAGCACTGGATTTTCTTGAGCCAAAAAATGGAGGATAGCTCCACCGCCCTCAAGGCCATCCATGAACGCAAGCACCAGGCCTCTGTGTACCCAGCTGGTCACACTGAAATTCATCTGGCTGATGTTGTGTTCTTTAATATTGAAGATAATCTCTGGGAGTGCTGCCCTCAGGCTTTCAACAACCTCTATCTTGGAGTCCTTGACCACAATTCTCTCTTTGGTCACCAACTGGTGGCTGACTTGTTTGTGCAAATGGTTTTCCATGTGAACATGGGTAACCAATCACAGAAAGACAAGCACCTCCCACCCCGTGCCATAGCTACCTACCAGCCTACAAGCCAATGACAGACAAGGAATATGACAAGTTGTATATGGCGGCCATCACGCAAAATCTTCCTGCCTCCACCCCTGCCACCAACACCCCTCACCTGCAAGCCCAACCCACCCAATTCCAGACCCCCCAGGTCAGCACTGCCTCTACGTCTTCCTTCCTGTGCTATTCTGCCTCCTAGGCATCACTCTCCCCTGCCCCAATAAACCCCCTGTCACCAAACATTTTTCTATTTATATTATCTTTATTTTGAATTTCAATTGTTCATGTTCTCTTTGTTTATAGTTGGCTTTATTCTTTATGTTCAGCTTATGTCTACAAAATCATATATTTACTATGTTGTGTATCTAGATCCAGAACACAGTTATTTTTAGCACTTTGCACAGCCCCTTGTGAAAATATTAACAACAATTTGGTGATCATCTAAATTTGAATTAGAAAATTATAGGTTAATTGATTTTAGATAAAGTTGTTACTAATCCAAATTCAAAACCTTAATGATAAACTTTAAGTCAATCAGGAGCCAAGTGATAAAGTGATTGTTGTGACATAAAGGGTCATTTAATAATTCTTTGATGCATGTGCACTATTTAATATGATTGGCTGGATCTTTTGCCATTGTGCGCCATTGTTGCTGTGGCAAGTTGTTGATGGACTAGTGCCTAATTGGCTGCTTGGTTAGCACTAGTCCATCAACAACTTGCCACAGCAACAATGGCGCACAATGGCAAAACAACCATCCAATCATATTAATTAGCGCACATGTATCAAAGGATTATTGAATGACCCTTTATATCACAGCAATTACTTTATCACTTGGCTCCTGATTGGCTTAAAGTTTATCATTAAGGTTTTCAATTTAGATCAGTAACAACTTTATCTAAAATCAATTAACCTATAATTTTCTAATTCAAATTTAGATGATCACCAAATTGTTGTTAATATTTTCACAAGGGGCTGTGCAAAGTGCCAAAAATAATATGGCAATTAAGGAAGCAATGCCAACACAAAGAAAACAACACATATTGAGATGAGCATAAAACATGTACACAATGGGTAAAAAATGGGGTATTGGAGTAATGTGAAAACAAACAGGGATAAACAAAGAGGCAATAGTATCAGAATAATACAGATTTTATTGGGATGAAAGTTATAAAAACATATGGAAAGGTTTGTAAAAAGTCAATGAGATAATTGGAGAAGCTGCTAAAAGACCTTGACTCAGCAATTGCTGAAATTAAAGAGATTGACCGCAAAGTCAAAGCAAGAGTTAAGTCTGCCGTCCTTGAAGGGGACAAAATAGACAAGGTGTTTGCAAAGGCCCTTATGACAAAAATACCAGACACCCCTGAGAAGACAATCAAGCGCTTACTAAACATTCAGAAGACGGTGGTCAGGGCCTCCAGTTCAAGTCATTTGCCCTCTCTGTGCTGTCTGTCTGGACGGATGACCCAGAAATGTATGCCCATCTAAAGCCGACCAAGAGTGCCAGGAAAGAGGACACAGAATTGCCCACTCAACTTCTTGTGCTAAGAATGGCCAAGCCAGCTGAGGCTGCAGGCAAGGAAGAAACACAAGAAGGTAACCTAAAAAATAAAATTAATAAATTTTCAAAATACTTACCTTTTTTTCTTAAAAAATGTAGACAATGAACTCTACCTGGTCCAGGTCCCTTTTGTCCCCCCAACCTTCTACGCCAACTATGCCACTCACGTGGCCAAGCAGCTGTTTCTGTCCCCCTTGTCTTGCAGGATCTGGAGGACTGCATCCACGGGTCTTTTCCTATGTTGCAGGAGGCATTGGCCGGGCTGACGCATGGCAAGGGGGCATCCAAGTAAGCAGTTACTGCCTACAAGGATGCCCAACTGGTCCGCCTGGACCTGGTATTCCTCAGTGGAGTTTACTGTGTAAACTCATTGAGCTTGTTTGGGATGTCCTGAAGACACTCCCATTCAAGAATGTACCAGAGATTGGCCAGGCCCATATGGCTGCTTGCTTCTGCTTCCCGGTAGAGCACACAATATCTTACCTGTTGGAGAACTTTGGGCGCGCGGTGTCAAAATTGGCTGTTGCAGACACAACAGCTGTCAAAAAAACCAAAATCCTCCTGGCGGACTTTGGGCTGGCCTGGAGCTCTGACAAGATGGGGCTTCCTGCGGCCATGGAGCTGACCTTTGCTAAAACCAAACACAAAAAGAAAATAAGTACAGAATAAAATAAGCTGTGTGAGTTCAAGGAAGCCTTTGCTGAACAAAGGCTTCATCTGGTGGTTTACCTGGGGTTCCTGTTTTACTTTAGGATGAGCGCTGATGTGAAGGATCTTGATGGGGTCTTCCTAGGGATTGACAAGGCCAGGCTCTCCCTGGATGGGAAGGAGGTCCCCCTGGGCACGGCTTGGTGGACCATGTGATACAGGACGCCCTGGTTCTGGCAGGGATTTACGGGTTTGCAGCCCTGCCAGAGAAGCTGCTCCTACATTCCCACCTGATCCTTCTCCCTTTTACTAGCCACCGAGAATATTTTAACCAGGGTGTATCCACCGTCCACAGTGTGGCGGTGGAGGTTGTGCACCACCTTCATTGCGGGGTGGGTACATACTGAAGGACTCACTATATGTGCACATGATAAAAAATATGATTCCAATAAATTTTATTACAATTTATATTATTTTTATTATAATAAATTTTTATAATTTTTATTTCAGCATACAAGCTTTGCAAAATATATTGCAGAAACAGTTTCATAAAAGCATAAAATTATACGTTAATAAAATAAATTCTAGCTTGTGCATTTTACATTTAACTTTTTTAAATTTGATTTTTATATTTATTTGATAAGAGTAATATAAATATATTCACTTAATCCAGTATCAAATCTTTGGAATAACCTCAGATGGCATAATAAAAAAATTAATATAGAATAAATAAATTACTAACCCATTGATGGTCTTGCCAAATGTGATTGTGGGCTTAGAAGCTTCTAAATATAAAATGTTAATTAATAAATCTTGAATATTAAATTAGAGAATATAAAAAAGTTGAACATACTAAGCCTTTAATTGATTGGCTGTTTGGCTAGGCATGCAGGGATAAATAAATCAGTGTGGCCAAAGAATTTAGCTACAGTCTCAGCTGGGAGGGTGTGGATCCCGGCTTGCAGCAAATCAAAGAGGTCCTCAGTCCCAGTTGGGGTTCCTTGCTTGATGACTTGCTTGAGCCACCCAAAGACTTCCTCAATGGGATTTAGGAAGGGAAAATATGCAGGAGGAAGAGAAGGCGCAAATTTGCTGTGGCCAATTGCTGAGGCCCACTGTAATGCTAGTGTCAATCATCAGGAATTCCTCAAGAATATCAGCCACCTTATGAAGACCAACATTGTCCAGCACAATGACGTTGGTGAAGCCCAGGCTTGTGCACCTCAGGTGCTCCTGGACCAATTGGAGGAATGATAGAAAGGTCCTGCTGTTATGTGAACCCAATATCATTTGGTATAGCTCAAACCCCTTTGGACCAAGGAGAGCCATCATTGAATAGGCTGTGGCGTGGACTGCAGCACACTGATCCACCCCGTCATTTGAGACTTTTGAAACGTAGCCATACTCATTCCGCATAGACAAGGCAAATGCTGATTTGTCAATGTAATAGAATTTGACTGTCCCTTGGCTTTGAGGGAAGTGTACGCCTCTGCGTATTTTTTCTGGGTCTTGACATTGGCTGGGCTGTTTCTGTTGTAGGGAGATGCCCCAAGCTTTTTCCAGGAAAATTGCATTCCCTTCACCAGATGGTAGTAAAATGAAATTGAAGCCTCAACCCCAAAAGTAGATTTGACTATGACGTGAATATTTGCCAGTTCAAGATGGCAGTCCCGGGTTATTCACTGGCAGATTGCCCATTTGTGCTCCTTGGTGAGCATGGTAGAAACGTGCAAGGATTTCTCTGCAGCAAGGACTTGGCCAGTATTGATGAAGATGTTGAATGTCTTTGAGGCATACTTTAAATCCACCCCAACAAGAGCTGTGGCCGCCTTGTAGTCACCAGATTCACGCATTAGCTTGAGCAGGATGATGTGTTTGTTATCTGGGATGCGCTTCTGAGCGGGCAAAGTAGGCCCAGATAAACTTGGATCCTGATTGGTGACAGGCTTGCAAGGCATGGGCACCTTGTGGATCTCTCTCTTGTTAGCATAACTTGATTTTGAAGCAAAAGAGAATATTTTAGAGAATAAAGTTCCAGTGGATTCAATAATAGATTTTGATTTAAAAATTTATTATGGCAAAACCCAAAGCTAAGGACAAGCGCCAGACCCAAAGCCAGACAACCAGGCGATATGACACCTCCTCTGAAGAAGAGGTAGTCCCAGACACCTGGGAAGAACGTACAGACATAGAATTTGAACAACAACCAACAGCCATGGAAACCAACAATACACAACAGGTAAACAACAATTTAATGAACAAAAAGGTAAGCAAGGAAACAGTTAATACACACACCCCTCCTCCTCAAAGATGTAAGGATGCATCAAAAAGCCCAGATAGAAGAACCCAGAGTGTGTGTAGCAGCCGCCCTAGAGGGCAATCAGGCAGCCTACAAAAAACAAGATCCCCACCCCAACTATCAAAACCAACAAGGGAAATAATGGAAGGGAACAGGATAACAGAGGAAGACATCACAAGATGGTGCAAACTCTGCTTCTCAACCTCAGCCATATTGAGATGGCACAAAGCGGGATTTAACCCGGACAAAGCAAAGGCATGGGAAAATGAGGGGTTCTCATCACATGCAGTTGTACACTGGAAGGAAGGAGATATCCCCCTAGAGTGGGCTACCCCTATGCAAAACATGGGCGTTTGAAACAAAACAGCTCTAGAATGGATGGCTCTCTCAAAACACCAAGCATAAGTTACACAAGCAATAAAGGCAAAACTCCCCATTGAAGCGGCAAAGGAATGGATAGAACACAGATTCAACCTATACAAAGCTGCAGAATATTTCTTATCTTTTGTACCAGTCAAATACACAAAAGAAGTGAAAGTAATTAATATCCCAGCAGATAAGTTGACTATTTTCTTTAACTTATTCTCTAGAGAAGGCACGGCTATGGAATGGGCAACTAGCGGTATGAATATTGAAATGGCCAAATCATGGAGAGCCATGGCTTTCATTCCAAGTGAGGCTACTGGATGGGCCAACAAAGGCTTCAATCCAAAAGACGCCTGTTGGTGGGCTTTCATTGGAATAAACCCAACTGACGCCAGAACCCTTATAGAAGTCCGGTGGAATCCCAATAATGTCTACCTGTGGGGCCCATTCAAGGAATGGATCACAGAGACAGCTACCAACTGGAAAACAAACGGGTATAAACAAGTAGAAATGAAATACTGGTTAGGCAGAGGCCTAACAATAGAAGATGTAAAATTGTGGCAAGGCTTAGGTATAACTACGCAACTTCATAGAACCCTCAAAGATCATAAGATAACCTTAAAAGAATGGGAAGTGTGGCAGCATACCACATCCTTAGTAGACGCGGCTACCTGGATTGAACAAGGGTTCAACCCAACCTCGGCTGAACCATGGATTTCTCATAGGATATCACCCACAGAGGCTGCTTTCCTCAAAGGCAAACTACCCCCCAATGAAGCAGCAGAATGGCTACTGGCGGGCATAAAGGCAGAGCAGATTCTAATCTGGAAGAGTTTACTCCCGGATTTGTAAGCCGCAGGAGCCTTCTCAAAAGCAGGCTTCAACCCAACCACAGCAGCAGAATGGTATGATATTGGTGCCACAGCACCTGAAGCAGCTGCTTTCATATAGGGGGGATGGAACCCTGTCACTGTCACAAATTGGCTACACAAAAACCGCCTTAAGTATGGGGAAATAAATAGATACATACACAAAACAAAAAAACCCAACCATGGTGATCAAATGGAGAAAACTCAAGTTCACAGCAACTGAAGCTATCCAATGGGCATCCATTTGGGTCAATATAGACCTTGCAGTCTCTCTGAGAGATATGAAGATAAACACATCTGAGGTAAATGATTATCTTTCTAATGGGTACACGTTAGATGAGGCATTGGAATGGACAGTCAAGAAAGTACTGTTGAGGTCAGCCCCTCCCCCCAAAAAATAACCCTGGATAGTAGGCTATCCTATAGTGAAAGGGTCAAGAAAGGCATGGAAACTGAACTAAATAGCTTGGGTTTTATTCCTTTTGAAGATTTTCTGCAAGAGCACACGGCCCAAGGAAACCCCTTCAAAAACACCCTGAGTTCCCAAATAAACAACACAATCTGTATTCATGTGAATAATCTAACCAAAGGGTCAATTAAACAATGTAAAGATGAGATCTACGCAGCGTTAGATGCCATATACCCAGAACACAAAGTAGATAATCAATGGTCCATAGCGGAAGGATACCTTGACATAGGGTTTGAATCTCCAGAGATAAGAGATGAAGCGCTCAATATAGAGATTTTACATAAAGGCATACCCCTAAAAATTGAATTGACCAGATACAATAAGCTAAAATCCAAATAGGTGACTTTCTCCAACCTGACAACAAACAAGGAATACAAATGGGTAAGAGAAGCACTTATCACTGGTCTTTCATATTACAGCAACATCTGTGAAGTGATGATAGAAGGCTCAGATAAAGCAAAATGCATGCAACCAAAGGTAATTCATATTCTACTTGACATGGCACTTATAGTGAAAAGCAGAAGGACCACCATCCCCAGCTTTATATGCCTCCCAGGGTGCACAGACACCGTCACATATGTGGAGATGGAATCAGAACGCCCGGTATTTTGCTTCTGCTATCAGATGGGACATACGGCGTACTCATGCTCCCATAGAAAGGGTGCACACAAAAGTGAAATTGATCAAGATGAAGACAATGGGGTGACACAGGTGGGTAAGAAAACATTCCTAAGACCCAAGCCACAGCTATGGCTCCCCCCAGACGTCACTGAATTCCTGGACATGAAAGCTATACAACAAACCATGATCATAAGGCACATCAAAGATAGGGCAAGAGTTGAGGCTCTGTCAAACAAAGCCAAGTCTGAAGACCATAAAGACCCATCTACACCCACAATGGTTCACATTGATGTTGAACCACCTGTGGAAGCACAAACTATCCACCCTGATCTGGCAGACTGGAAAAAGGCAAACAACTAACCAAACGCCACAAAACCCCAGAAGAAACAGAAGAACCAAAAGAGTCCCAAAAAAGAGACACACACCCAACCCCAACAAGAACCCTCTTTCCAGATTAGCAATCCACCCCCCAAAAGCCGCCCTCAAAAAGGGAACCCAATCCCCATCCCAGGTGAAAACCATGGGATGCAGACAGACTTTAACGCAACCCAATTCCAATTGTATAAAAAATATAATCCACCCAAACAGGCCACCCCAAACTTGAAACAAGGTATACATAACAGCTTCTGGAACCCCCATAAAGAAAAAACAATCATCCTCATACCCATGGGTTGGGCAATAGTTTATAATGTTCATTGGAACCACTAACGTGTGTAGCATGGGCAACTGGGCTACACATGCAAGAAAGATGTATCATTACAAACAACAAAAAAACCTTGACCTACTTATAATATCTGAAATCCAAGGATTTAACACTAATGAATACTCCCCACTTGACCCAGACCCCCAAGCACACCCCTGGTTGCAACAAGTTGGCATACAATCCCTATGAGGCAAGCATGTGGCTATTGTAGCCCTCTGCCCACACATTAACTTGGAGTTCTTAGAGAGCCACAATGATAAAAGAATCATTATAGCCCAAGATACAGACTCCATGACAAACAAGAACCTCTGGATAATTAAAATCTATATATCACCCCAATTTGAAGAAAGCAAGACCCAATGGGACACTTTACAACTAATAGAAATAACCAAAGACGCATTTATGGCTGGGGATTTTAACACGTGGACAGATAAGCTCCAAGACACGCTCCCTATCCGCAACAAACCACATCACAAAGGCGCCACAATGCTCAAATATATAACAACTAAAGGGCTTATCTTCACCTTGGACAAGGAAGACAAAGGCCCAGCATCCTTAACACAATGGACTTATGACGTAGACAACACACCTGTGAAGGGAAGTAGACTAGATTACATCCTGATAGCAGGGGCACTAGCAGAAATAACTTCCTGGTCCCTTGTAGTGACCTCATTGGTAAGTGATCATATGATTGTAGTGGTAAGAATAGCCAAACCCAAAAAGAAACATAAATGGGTTTGGTCTATTATGCCAGCTACAATGCATAACATTGAATGAGTACAATCTATGGAAAAACATCTACCAATTATAATAAAATAATTAAAAGAATCTGGAGTAGAACAGACAATAAGATGGAAAAAATAAAAGCCGTAATAAAAAAGAAATCCACAGAATTTGAAAAACAATGAAAAGCAAAAAGAAACCAAGAAAAAAATAAACTAGACTTGCAAATAAAAAATTAAAAGAAAAAAACCAAGAGGGGATAATGAATCAAACATCTGGTTCCTGGAATTCCAGTCAGTCACAAAAGCGCTGCAGAAGATCCAAAGGAAGGAAGAAGCAATAACGCAAGTTAACACAACCTTCAAATTACAATGCCTCCTAGGCTCCACCACAAAAGGTGGTATGGCAGAACTTAAATTTGCAAAACTTTGCACAAATATCATGGAACTGTATAATGAAGCAGGTACCCCCGTGTCTGACCCCCAAGATATGGCAGAAGTTGTGAACACTTTCTACAAGAAACTGTTTGCGGCCAGTGAGACAAGTGTAACAGCAAAAGATGAACTCTTTGAACTGGCAAAACCAAAGCTCAGTAGCTGCTCTTTCCAGGAAGCACTAGAACTAACAAAACACATCTCTAAGGGAGAAGTTTTAAGAGCTTTCAAAGACGCTCCAAAGGGTAAGTCCCCAGGTCCAGATGCCATACCAGTAGATATTTACAAACACCTGTCCAATGTGTTATGTGAAGAATTGGTCAACTTATTCAACCATTGCCTATATCACAAAGCCCAGATCCCGGGAGACAACATGGTAAATATGTCTACTTTTCAAGAAGAGAGACCAAAAAAGCTTAAAGAACTGGAGACCAATCAGTCTATCAAATGCAGACTATAAACTCCTGACCCACATCCTGTTAGATTGCCTCATAAAACTGGCTCCTAAACTTATCCACATATATCAGAAAGGTTTCATTGACAGTAGATCCATTTGGGAAAATATTGAACACATACATAACGTACTTGAAAACCCAGGTACAAAGAATGACGGGATTCTCATTTTTCTAGACATGGAGAAGGCTTATGATAGGATAGATTGGACTTTCCTCAAAGACGCGCTCAGACTTGTTGGAATCCTGGAAATATTTGTATCTTGGCTCACCAGGTTGTACAAGGACCTCTCAGCTCAAATTATCATAAATGGAGAACTAACTAACCCAGTAGTTGTTAAACAGGGACTTAGGCAAGGAGACCCTATGTCACCAATCCTGTTCAATTTTGCATCCAATGTAATTTTGGCTGCAGCCAAAAATACTATGGAAGGGATAAAACACCCAGGCTAGGAACCTCTGAAAGCCATGGCTTTTGCAGATGACACAGTGTTTGGCATAGCATCCTCTCACAATAGAAAAGCCTTTAAAAAATCATTGACCTTTACAAACAAGCATCAAACGCTAAGGTAAATACAGGAAAGACTATTGTGATCAAGGTGGGTCCCTGCCCCTTAACCCCCCCCCCCCCAAGGAATACTCAATGGATTCAGAAGACACTGTCTTCCGACACCTGAGAGTTCTTTTCTCTAAAGATGGCCTTGCCTTACAGGAAAACAAAGCTAAAATTATTGTGGATTTAGTGAACAGAATGGAGAAATGGCGCCATAAACTACTAAATATGGAGATGAGGATACAAGCCCTCAACGTCTTTATATACTCAAATTATGGTATCTGGCACACCTTATCCCTTTCTCCAAATCATTTGAAAAGAAGGTTGAATCCATCACAAGAGCCTTTCTATGGGGAAAAGCATCAGCGGTGCCAATTAAACTGGAATATCTCCAAACCCCTAAAAAGCAGGGGGCATGGGTTTACTACCCGTGGCAGGTAAAGCCAGACAAATATGGTCTAAAGAATTTTTAGCTGCTATAAAAGCTAAAACCTTATTGTCTGCATTGGGAAGAGCCACAAACTGGATGGCGTCTATGAAAACTAAATCCCCTATCACAACAAACTCCCTCTGTTTATGGATGCTCACACACCTGGGACTCCAGGCAAACAGAGAATCCTCAGCTTTCTGGAAAGAATTGTGGAGAGCAGCAAAGCAATCACAATGGAGAGTGAAACAAGCACTGGAAACAGAAGATCTATCTATAAGAATGAAGACCCTTGAAAAAAAGATTGAAGATGCCATGGATCCAAAGGAGAAGAACAACATTAAAAGTGAACTCCTGGTCCTGACATACCCCACTTATTGGCAAAATATCAAAGCTGACTCAAGTAATTTCAAAACCGTACGTAAGAGATGCCCCCCAGTGAACGCCCAAAACTTGTTAAGACATGGACAAAAGAGGGCAAAGATGTGCAAATTTTACTCAAAGACATTATAGAACTCATGAACTCAAGACTAGTGGGAGCATCACAACAAGCAACCACATGGTGTGTCCTAAACAAAGCCTATAGAACCAACAAACAATGTGGACCTTCCTACCCATACAGGGGATGCACCCTATGCAGAAATCATACAGCAGGGATCACACACAGATACTTCACGTGTTCCAAGTCAAAAGCCATATGGAAAGAGATATAAAAAAGCATGGATATCCCTTGGGCCCTGTGGACTCACCCAAGTCAAGACTTGTTCTTTCACAGATCCCTCCCAACTGCCCCCCACAACTCTAAGCCATCCTGCTCCACAAAGCTATATGGCAAATCCACCTGACCAGAAAGGAGAAGGTTATACAGAACCGGGACGGCACAGCAATGTTGTCATGCTTGGGCTTCAAAGCCCAGGTAGACAGAACTCTAGAAAGAATCTCAAAATTTGGGAAACTAATCCCTGGGGGAAAAAGACAAATTGCAAACTTAATCACACACCGCAGCAAACTATTTCACAACTTTGTGACGGACCAACTAGCTTTCATCTGGTCTCTGGCTCTTAATTCTTACCAAGAATGAGCTGTTTTTTACAACAGGTGCTCCCAGACGGATACCCTCCCCCCAACCTCCCCCCAATAAAGAAATGTTTTGGTTTAAAAAAAGGCATGGGCACCTTGTTGTAGAAGGCTGCAACCTTTTTGAGCACTAACTGTCCCTCATTGGTTTGATAGAACTCAGGCTCTTGTCCTCCTCCTGATTGCCATCACTGACGTAGGGCTTGTAGCTAGTATCAAGTACAGGCTTCACCTTCTCCAGCATGGCTGACAGGACCAACTCTTGCCGGTACACAGCGTCAAACACATACAAAGTAAGTTCTACCTCCTTGTCTCTAAATTTCTTGGTGAAGGTAACCTTGGTGGGCTTCTGGGTCAGCTTGGGGACCCAAGAGTTGATGCTCCACACCCTAGCAGCTTGTGCTCCTCAAACCAGCTGTGTCAGTGCAGTATCATTATTGAACTCTCCTCTCCCGTCTCCTTCCTGAGTAGGCACTTTGGTTGCACTATGTTGCAGATCCTGAATGGATTAGACATAAAATTGTCCATCTAGGGATAAAGCAATGGAACAATTGTATGATTGCGCTATTGCATCCTGATTCTAATAGTGATAAAGATGTTTTAAACGCGCCAAAAACAGGTGTTCAATTTGCCTTTTGATTGCGCACAAAGCATGTGCTTCACTTCCAGGATTATAAATAGAACAACTAAGTTATTTATATCTACCTCCTTAAGGAAAGCTGCAAGGAAGCAGTTTTTCTCTTGTGCAGGACTTTTAGCTGTGTCACTCCACTCCCCTCCATTTGGAAAGTCCTTCTTTCTGTGCCTCCCTGCCTCTGGTGGCAATTCCCCCGCCTTACACTATATAAGTGTGATGCTATCTAAATAAATACCAGTTTTGTCTATACACCTTTTATTCTTCTGTCCTTCATAGGCTGTCATTATACCACCAACAGGTATAGTACTAAGAATTAGGTCACTGACTAACTATTTTTAGAAACTAATAACCCTTTGCTGCACCTTTATGGCATTGGCGCTCATGGCTTACACCACCAACAGCCCCCACCCCCGCAGTCCTTTCAATTTGGAGGGAGGTATGCCCCTGGTCCAGTCTCCTGCCCATGCTTCCCCTTACCACCAGGCACCGGCCTTTACTGCTGCTAATTCCCATGCTGGGGAAAGAGCAGGCGCTCCCTATGGCCTGCCCAACCTTATTCAATTCATGCCAGAACACCAATGCCCCCAAGCTATTGTTTTTGACCAACCACTGCTCCTACAAGCCCTTGCCCCCTTGGAGATGGACGCCAGCTCTTCACCTTCTGAGGATGCCATCTGTAATGCCATACACACCATGGATGCTGGTGCTTCTGGCAATGGTTCTTGCTCTGAACACCTGGCCATTCAGCAGCCTTCTGCTGAAAACGCCTTGGGCTGCTTCCAGAATCTCTTCCAGGTCAACCCTGACCAGCTCTGCTGTGACCTCTGTACTGTCAAGCATATCAAGGACTACCTACAACAATTTACCCATCCTGCTGTATGCCACAACCAAATGCACCTGGGCTGCATCCAAAGCCTAGTGCATGATCAGGGAATACTGGTATCTAACCAACAGACGTTCCTCCAGGTCCTTTACTCTGAGCTGGGTAATACTTTCACCACTGTCAATCAGTACCTTGCCAAAGTCACCAACGCCCAGAACACCATGCTCCACTGGGTTGATGCTATCAAAGCAGGTATAGCTAAGCTAGTGCCAGTACATGTGGTACAGACCCTCACCCATCAGGGTGTAGACGCCAATTGGATTAGTGTGGTTACTACTCACGTGCTGGAGACTGGCCCCATGGTTCAAAGCCTGACTCATGAGGTGAAAGTCCTATCCTGTTGCCTTGCCAATATCCCCTTGTTCACTCTCACATCTGCCGCCACCAACAACTCCCCTTCCAGCACCCTTCTTGGTCAAGAAATCCTTGAGCTCTTTGATCACTACAAGAAGATGCAGACAGAATTGATCCAGCAGAGTGCTGATCTTGCCTTCCTGTTTGATGGCTACCACACTGTGTCAGAACTTCAGGATTATCTCAAACTTTGCCAATCGCATGATAGAGCCAACAGTCAGACCCAAGTCAGGAAGGACAAGGAAGTAATAGTCTTTCTCCAAGCTGAGCTTGCCACCCACAAAAAGTGCATCACCTCTCTGGAAGACAACTTGGATATCACCCGTCAGGAGAACAAGGTCTACCAAGATGAGCCTGACAAGCAACGGCTTCTCCTGGACGCCTTCTAGAGCCAATTAGATAGGATGGACAGTAAGGTTATGGCCGTCAACTTACAGGCTATGTCCATCAACCCCAAGAGTCACCACAGTCCACTGAGGTCCTCTAGCCCTGAGTTCTATCATAGCTACAGAAGCAATGAGGACCACACTTGGCTGGCTCCTAACGCTGTACAAGTATTAGAGCCAGTACTGGAGTCTGAGGATGAAGTCCTGGCCACCCCTGAAGCTTCTGGGGCTGCTCAAGACAGAGAAAGTGAACGGGAAGCCCAGCAAGAGGAGAATTGTTGCCGCGCCTCTGAGGCTAGGTTTGCTGCCTCCACTCTCAGCTGTTCCCGTCTCACCCGCTCTCCCGTGAGGATCACACCTGCTCCTCTTCAACATGGCTCTAACAACTTCAAGCCCGTCAAACTACCCAAGTTTGACCGCAAGAGCAATGTGGCCATGTTCCTATGTCTGTATCAGAGCTCCATGTATGGTGCAGACAATGCCATGAGGGACTCCACAATCATCAACTGTCTGGATGCTGAGACTCAAACCATTATCTTGCCACGTCTCCCTGAGAATTGCTGGACCTTTGCCAACATCTCCAGGGCCTTGACAGAAGAATTTGGTAGCCAAGAAGCACTCCTGGGTTGCAAGATGGACTTTGCCCACACCAAGTTAAAGGTGGGGGAAACTCTATAAGACTTCACTTCTAGGTTCTACCTTGAAGCTCAAACTCTGTTGTCCATGAGTGTGGTGCAGTTTATTGATGTGCAGTCAGCACTCCTTAATGCTGTATGTGTCAACCAGGAACTATCTCTGGCTCTTAAGTCAGGCATTTACAACGCTTGCACTTTACCAGACCTGATCTGCCTCCTACGCACCTACAAGGAGGAGTTTGAAGTCCCTCTCCCTGAAGGCCGCCCTTGCCAGCAATCTGAGCATAGACCCCGCGTGGCTGTTGAGATGCCTAAGCCTTCTGACAAGGTTGGGCCTGCTCAAGTCAACAATGGCCCCCGTACTTGCTTCAAATGTGGTATGGCTGGCCACTTCTCTCAGGAATGTAGGAATCCACGCCAAAAGATCCATCATGTAGGCATGGAAGACACTGAGGAGGACTACACCAAGGACGCTGATATTGAGGAGGACAATGAGGACCAGTCAAAAAACTACTAAGCAGCCAGGACAAGGAGAAATCCTTGGCTGCCTTTGTAATTTTGACACCCTCATCTCCCCCCATACCACTGGCCCCCAACAAACCAGATCAGGGACCTGCTGCCTTGCCATCCTCTGGGACCAACCCTAAGGATGAACCCTCTCTGATTGACTTCAACTCCCAACCAATACATGAGGATGCGGAGTCTGACAGAGTTCAAGAGGACCTCCTCCATTGAGTCCTCACTGTTAACACGCAAACTCATTGGACTACACTTTGCCCTGAGGTGGTTATCCCCTGTATAGCTCAGAGAACAGTGTCCTTACCCTATGCTGAACAACTGGCTCAACCAGGCGTTGAGGTCACTCATGAGGAGGACAGTGCTGAACAACTGGCCAAACTGCTCCGCACAGTAAACGTCTCAGCACCGCTAGAATCCCTCAAGGAAGTAAGCCCAGCTGTGGGAGCTGCCATGGCTACCTTCCTGGAGAAGTTCAAAGGACTAAGCGTACACCAGGTCTCAAAGATTGTGGAGATCAGAGAGGACCGCCAGGATTGCACCTATATCAACCTGGTAGTGAATAAGACTCATGTCCAGGCCATACTGGATACTGGTGCCCCTGGGAACATTATCTCCTCACAGCTGGTTAAGAAGCTTAAGCTGGCACCAGACTTGGCCTACCATGAAGAGTTTGGTACTGCTGGGCCACTGACCACTAGAGCAAAAGGAGCCTACTCTTCTCTTCCCCTTTGCTTTGGGAAGCTAATGGTCACTGCTCCTGCTATAGTTCTGGAAAACAACAGCTATGACATTCTTATTGGGACTAGCTTCATGGTTCAGTATGGCACTGTGACTAACCATGGAGACCATACATTTGGAATCTTGGGCCACTCCATACCCATGTTCTATCATGGCAATTGCCTGTCTGACCTGCCCTTACGCCGTCTGCACTACATCAATCTGGAGTACGCTGACAGAGAGCTTCCAGTTGCTTATACACTGCATAGTAAGAAGGTCAAGGTGCTACCTCTCTCAATTGGGGAAGCCAAGGGTATCCCAGTCTACGCCTCCTGTAATGTGACTATCCCACCTGGCGCTCAGGTGATCCACAATACGGGCCTCTTGCTGGCTCTACCAGCTGGCACTCATGGAGAAATCTTTGGCATCCCTAATGCCTCCAGACTAGAACCATGGGTTGCACCAGGCATCCTCATGCCAAGTGAGAAGGAGGTACTCATACTCTTGGCCAACATGAGTTGTGAAGCTATGGTTGTCTCCAAACACCAACTTCTGGCTTATATACAGCTGGAAGAGCATGACAACCTGCAAGAGACTGCCCCCTTTGCGGACTTCTCTGAGTTGGGTCTACCCTGTGAGCAACCACTGGTGCTATTGGTCATAAGCCGCAACTCTCTATCCAGCCTCTCCAAAGAACAGAAGGATCAAGCTATGGATCTCTTTGCCCAGTATAAGGATGTGTTTGCCAAGGATGATTATGACCTGGGCAAGGCTGCAGATGTTGCTCACCATATTGACACCCAAGGCAGTCCACCTATCTGCTCCAGACCTATATGGCGCAGTCAAGCCAATCATGCTGTGGCTAACAAGGAGCTTCAGAAGCTATTGGGATCTGGCTTACTGGTCCCCAGTAAAAGCCCTTGGGCTTCCCCTCTCCTGATTGTCAAAAAGAAGGATGGCAGCAACCGTGTGGTGATTGACTACCGTTGACTGAATGCTGTTACCAAGAAGGATTCATATCCCCTCCCTTGTATTGACAATACCTTGGACCAACTGGGTGGCGCCAAGTTCTTCAGCGCCATGGACCTTATCAGTGGGTACTGGCAGATTGACCTACCCCCTGCTGATCAAGAAAAATGTGCAATCATCACTGACCAAGGGCTATTCCAACCCACAAGGATGCCTCAAGGTCTGTCCAATGCCCCAGCTACCTTCCAACGGGCTATGGATGCAGTGATGGGCAACCTCAAACTCACCAGTGTCTTAGTCTACCTGGATGACATTAATGTGTTCTCCCAAACCTTTAATGATCACCTACAACACTTGGAGGAAGTCTTCCAGAGGTTACTTGCAGCTAATCTCAAGCTCAAGCCACGCAAGTGCAACTTCTTCAAGGAGCACCTTGAGTTCTTGGGGTTCATCATTAGCCAAGATGGACTCCGCCCTGTACCTCTAAAGGTGGAAGCCATTGAGCAAATGCAGATCCCGGCCAATAAGCGGGACGTGCAGGTCTTCCTGGGGATGATTGGGTACTACTGCTGCTTCATCCCCAACTTTGCATCCCTGGGTGACCCCCTTTTTCAACTCCTCTGAGCTGATAAGGAATTCTTCTGGAGCCCAGCGTGCCAATCTGCTTTCAATGCTCTCAAGGGAACACTGACTGCAGCCCCTGTGCTGGCCTACCCTGACTTTGCCAAGCCATTTGTGGTTCATACAGATGCTAGTCTGACAGCAATTGGGGGTGTTCTCTCCCAACTGGACTCCAACGGACTTGAACACCCTGTTGGATACTGCTCATGTACGCTTAATGTTCACAAGAGGAACTACACTGTCACCAAACAAGAGTGTCTGGCTGTGATATACTCCTACCAACAATTCAGAGTCTATCTCCATGGGGTACATTTCACGGTTGTAACAGACCATGCCTCCTTGCAATGGCTAAAGACCCTCAAGGACCCCAAAGGACGTCTGGCGCGTTGGGCCATTAAACTTCAGGCTTATGACTACAAGATCATTCATTGAGCTGGGGCAGCCCACCAGAATGCTGACTGTCTCTCCTGCCTTCCCACTGTTGCCTTAGTATCCCCCATGGCTGACATTCTCTATGACAAGCTTATGGAGGATCCTTCTTTGTGGGGGGAGGAGCCGGTAGAGATACAGAGAGCTCTCAAGAAGCTAACTGTTGATACCAAGGTCTCTAAGGGACAACTCCTGAAGCTTTGTGGAGACTCTTGGCTACCCTACATACGCCCATCCCTACGCATGGACTCAGTGGTGGCCGCTCACAAGACTACTGGCCATGGTGGCATACAGAAGACGTTAGCTCTGCTACAGCAACACTGCTTCTGGGAAGGAATGCACACTGACGTAGTGGATACGCTAGCCAACTGTCATGACTGCAACATTGAGAGGCCTAAGGTTGCCAAGTTTCAACACAGACTGGTACGCCCTGGGTTTGCCTTCCACACTGTAGCCATTGACGTAGTGGGCCCCCTGCCAGCTACCAACAGTTGCAACAAGTTCATCATTGTGGTGGTTGACCATCTGACTAAATGGGTAGAGGCCAAGGCAATTCCCAACCAATCTGCACTGGTGACAGCCACGTTCATCCTGGAGAATATCATATACAAACATGGTTGCCCCCAGATCCTGCTGACAGACAATGGTACCAACTTCACCAGTTACATCATCCCCCGCCTCAACCAACTGATGGGAATTTGTGGGACACTATCCACTCCTTATCACCCACAGACAAATGGCATGGTAGAGCGCACTAATGGGAGCCTGGTCCAGATACTCTGGAAGCTCAGTCACCAACATGAGACTGAATGGGATACCTTCCTGCCTGCGGCCACCTTTGCATACAACATTGGGTACCATTGGGCCACTGGCAAGCCGCCCTTCCAGCTGCTCTACAGCCGGCAACCAGGACTTCCCCCTTTACTATATTCCTTGGTAAAGCCCAGCCTGGCTGTGTCCCCAGAGGCGTACCTCAACAAGCTGGTTCAAACTCTTATTTGCTTGCAATCAGAGGCCTACACCGTAAACTTAAACCATAAGTTGCAGGACCTAGAACAAGCTGCATCCAAACGCCCTGCCTTACCCACTTACCTGGTAGGAGACTCAGTCTACTTCTTCAGCAATAGAGGGTATGGCCGCAAATCCAAACTTGCCTCCCTTTGGCAAGGCCCAGTTCAAGTTATCCAGAAGACTGGCCCCAACTCCTACACCCTTAAGGAGCCCCATTCTGGGCAATTGATCACTAGAGTACACGCTCAGTATATGTGTGCTGCTCCTAGTGACCAAGAGTAAGCCCCAATGAGGACAATAACCCAAAAAAACAAAAGCCTAATTAAAAAATTCCATGGGTTGTTGTCCTGTTTGCAATAGTGTTGCACCAAAGTATGAGGAATAAGAATGAAAGAACAAGGTGTTTATTGGAGACTGACAAGACTCTTCCAGTACCGCACCAACTGTTCTACCACCTGAATGACAGCCAAGAAACACAACTGGTTGCCTACAGATCCACAAAGCCAATGACCAAGGATTGGGCAACAAACCCCCACCAAGCAAGACACACAATTGACCCCAATGTCCACAGGAAAGGCAACCCCCAAGAAGATACAGTCCCACAGAAGACTCTCACAAAGGGCATACTCTACTGGGACCTGACCACCCACCCCGTAGAATACAGACAAGGCCCACTCAAGGAAGACCCCCATGTTCTCCTCCCGCTTGGTATCACAGCGGTTGGTTCCTCAAAGAACAAGGTTGCCAGCCATCACCATTGGCACCAGATGGGCAGTCCCCTCCACTGTGTACAACTTCAACACTTCCTGGAAGGCTTGCCAAAGATGTTGCTCAAAGTTGTCAGAGGTTTTCCAACTGACTGGCTGAGCCTTGGTAACCCCAGGTGTTGCCCAAGTGCAAAGGACTGACTTCACTATGTTGGATACCGTCCCCTGTTGCAAGACTGAAAGACCCTGACCCTCAAATTGGAATTCCTTCAGCTGAGCCTTCAAGTATTCTTCTGCTGCCCGCATGGAGAACCGCCAATGGATACTGTTACCCTTTTGCAACCCAGTTCCTGTCACCTCCCTGGGCTCACTCAAAGCTAGGAAAAGTGCAGCAAACAATGGGTCTGCTCCCCCTAAGGCCAGCTGAGGCACCAGTAGCTGATCTAAGTGAGCTCCCAAGTCCAGATAGCTGCCGTCCACATCATGCAGGACTACTTGCTTCTCTGCTGCCTTCACTACCTCCACTGGCCTGGTATGCTTGCGCCTCTTTGGAATTACCACTTGCACCTTCTTCAAGACTCTTCTTGTGGCTCTTCTAGAGGGACTGTTCACCATAGCCGTCACCTTGAGACGCCAGCCATTTTTAAACCTGTTGTCTAATCCAGTGGAGGGAAATGTTGCAGACCCTGAATGGATTAGACGTGAAATTGTCCATCTAGGGATTAAGCAATGGAACAATTGCGCAATTGCGCTATTGCATCCAAATTCTAATAGTGATAAAGACGTTTTAAACGCGCCAAAAACAGGTGTTTGATTTGCCTTTTGATTGTGCATAAGGCATGTGCTTCACTTCTGGGATTATAAATAGAACAACTAAGCTATTTATATCTACCTCCTTAAGGAAAGCCGCGAGGAAGCGGTTGTTCTCTTGCGCGGGACTTTTAGCTATGCCACTCCACTCCCCTCCATTTGGAAAGTCCTTCTTTATGTGCCTCCCTGCCTCTGGTGGCAATTCCCCCGCCTTACACTATATAAGTGTGATGCTATCTAAATAAATACCAGTTTTGTCTATACACCTTTTATTCTTCTGTCCTTCATAGGCTGTCACTATACCACCAACAGGTATAGTACTAAGAATTAGGTCACTGACTAACTATTTGTAGAAACTAGCAACCCTTTGCTGCAAATTTTACAACACACTAACTCTGTTCTTTGACCCGTGGGGGCAACTGCAACCGCAGCGCACAACGGGTGCATTGGTACTCTGTGGTTGTGTTCCTTTTATTTTACAATTTAATAAAATACTAAATAAAATTCAATTAAGCTACTCCCTAATTTTAATTTTTTTGCTTTTATCTGAATATGGATATCCAATTAATATTTTTCCCACCCAATATCCCAATTATAGATTTTTTTATTTCTTTTTTTGTTTCTGGTTTTACAACACCCATTTTAGAATACCCAAAATAATTTCCACTCATTTTCCCAGACTTTACTGCCAAATTCAAACACCCAACACAATATTTTTAAAACTTATGTTTCAGATCTTGTGTCTTATTTTAGATACCTTGGTATCATTCTTGATTACAATCCATTGCACACAACATTTGATTGATTTTGTTTACATAGTGAGTTGCTATTGTGTTTTGTTTTTGGATTGAGTTTTGACTCACCTTGCTTGGGTGTATTTTGTCACCAATTCACATAGTAAATATATGTACACCAAAAGTCAACTCACACCATTTTTTTGTGAATCAATGTATTTTGGATTGTATTTTGAATAGTTTTGCTTTGCGTGTGAGCCCTTTGTTGCTGTGTTGACTCATTTTGCCCATTAACGCCAATAAACCCTGTTAACAGAGTGTATATTTTAACCTGATAGTTGTATTTTGTTCAAATCTGAAATCATTTTGTTTAAATCTGAGGTATTTTTGGTTGTTGCCATAGCTTTTAAAACTACTGTAAGTGAAAAATACATTGGTAAAACAACATTCAAGCCTGCAGTAAACCTGTACCTAACCTAGAACCCTTTAAGGTTTGGGGTTTAGATGTTATATGTCTCTTCCTAGAAGCCAAAACAAAGCAATGCTTATTAACTATATCTATTTAATTTTCTAAAAACTGTTCATTGTTCCAGGAAACCAAAAATAAAAAGGCAGAAGCAATAAAATTCTTCATAAATAAAGTAATTGTCTTTGACTGTATTACATTAGACTACATAATCCCTGAAAAAGCCTGCAAACTATCAGAAGAAACAGTAGGCACTGATTTGAAGAAAAATCAGTAAAGAAGTATATGAAATTGTCCTTGTTGCACTTTTGCATTGCAGTACCACAATTATTTAATATTGTAGACACAAGGCAATTGCTTGAATACAGTCATATGTGAAGATATGAGTAGTAGTGTATCAGAAGATCCAGCATCAAATGAAAACATTATTATTGTCAAAGAATGGCTTCTGATCACACAGAAGTACTTGCAGAAATAAATATTAAGATCATTATTAACAGGATTATTTTTATTGTAATACATTAATTCCTCTTATACCTTCTCAAATGTTGATCCCTGGGCTATTAGCAATGTCTTTTAGGACATTCTAACACCCCCTATTTTGGGTAATTGGTAATCTAGGTTTGACACTTATTGCACGTCAACCAATAGAACATTTTCATCTTCACCCAGCACAAGTGGTCCTTGATGGCATGGAATAATTTTATTTCTTCATGATCACTTCCTTCTATCCTGAAAATACCTCAGGATCAATACTTAGTAATATAATTGATACAGAAATTTGATATTAAGGTGAATCATATCCAGTGCCTTGGAGCTCAATGTAAAATTAAGGCAGCGCTGCAGCACCTACAACTTTTCCCAAGTGGTGTGGCAGCAAACCATGTATTGACTAAGTGCTGAGGCAACAATTATTATTGGTTGATTTTGTGATACAAGGCAGCAGACTGCTGCTGACTCAATATACATCTATTTTATAGTATTAATTTATGGTGTTTAGCTGCAGTAATCCATATCTTCAAGCTCTGTCATAATTGGTATCATTGCTTGATCAAAATTCCTGACAGTCCTAATACCCACAGGAAAATGAAATAGTGAAAAATTAAATGAAAGTCTTATATTCACCTGGGAAAAGATCATGGATGGCAAAGATAAGGAAAATTGTCCATAGCATTTTAAATATACACTACTAGTATCCATAGTTAGATCTAATCAAGGAACTGATTAATATCTACTTTAAATCACATATTTATATAATCCAGAGATAACCAGCTGAAACAATAAACCTAATGTGAAAATTCCTAAAGAGAAACCACTTGCAGAGAAGCAGAACCATCACTCAAAAGTTTCAGGCTCAAAGCTAAGTTGGCAGCCACTAAAAGAATGGCCCAACAAAAATATAACTCCCAGGAGGAACCAATTTCCCTCAATACCCATTATGGGTTTTTGCTGAGAACTGCAAAGAACTAGACTCATTAAATAGAGATCAGGAAGAGTCTTCAAAACCCCATAACACTACACATACCTTGTATGATTACACATTGTCAAATAAACTTCCATAAGGATTAATGCAGATCCTGCCTCATCCTAAGAAAAGGATATTATACAGAACTCTAGTACTTTCCATTTGTCAAATACAGGATCATTAGTAAACAGTTGTAAAGATCAGATATTCCCCTAGTATCCCTTCCACAATAGACCAACTCTTTAAGCAGGGAGTGTCTTAAGAGAATATATTCAAATCCTCCAATCTTCTATTTTGATAATCCTCATTCTTCCCTATACCAAAATGATTGTTTGGTCATATGAAAATCTACCACACTATCATCTCTGCTCAAACTTGATCCTTGAATATCAGTAGGATAAAGCCACAATAACTTCATCTTAAAAGCCAATCTATTATTCAATAAAACTTTATATCACTCATTTTCTTCTCACTTATCCTCTGTAGGCTGCCTTGCTATCAATACGTTTTTCTTTATAATTATTCTTAAGGGTGCTATAATTTTAGCCTAAAAGAATCAGTTTTAACTTAAGTATATTAACCAATATAAAATGAACCAATAATTCCAAACAATCCCAAAAAATAATTTATTGGTAATACAGTTTTAAAATTGACAATATTAAAGAAATGAAGTAAGATTGAAATATGGAAAAAAAATTAAAATAACAACAAGCAGACACAAGTTTTCTGCTGAAATAAGATTTAAGGAAATTCAATTTACTATTGTAACCTAATTTATCTGAATGATTAAAGGGCAAGGGAATAAAGGTTGAGGGATATATAATATTTTTATTTTCAGTGTATATCTTATTTAGTGTAGCTTCAATAATAAAAGTGTTCTTTCTAGGATAGGGGACTGATTGTTGCAGCAGTCTTTTTAGAATAATTACTTGATTGGTTTTTACATTCAAAAAATCTATAAAACGCTCAACCCAAATAGTTATCCTTATTTCTGATCTGGTAGTAATTGGACCAAAAAGTTGACGTTTTATCGGAAACTAAATTCCTTTTGGAGGTTGACCCTACAATTTTAATATAATCAAATTATGTTCTTCTTATCGATTTGTAGTTTCTTGTAGCTGGAAGTATATTTTAAATTCATTTCTAAAATATTAACTTGCCTCAGAAAAGCGTAAATTTTTAAAATTCACTTTTATCTCTGGAATAAAACATTCGTTATGTTAAAGTTTGAGTTAATCATATCAATTATGAATATATTACAAACATTTGATACTTTTAACGTATGAGTTACTATACATTATATATAGTTCAATTAGTATTATCTTATTTTAATTTAAGACAATTTAAAGCAATATATATGATGTTTTATTTTAGTATATATAAGCTAATACATATTAAAGAACATTGCCAATTCCATTAAACTTAGGCCTTGTTATGAGAGCAAGAGTAAGAGTGGTGAGCTTCCATGATCTTAGGCTCATCAATGATTTTGGGAGGAAGTGCTTCTGTCACTATACGCTTCACATTATAAGGGATGTATTTGGTGTAGGGAACTTGAGTAGTGACAGTTCTGTACTCAGGACGCAGATACTCTACGGTCTTGAACTCAGGAACTACATCTTTGACAACCCATTCAACAGTACGGTATGACTTGATTACCTTTGTTTCAGGAAACATCTCCTTCACTTGAGTGTTGACAGTATTGAAGCCATGAATATACTTGTGGTGAGTTATATAAATGGGGTCTCTTTGATACAGCCTTTGATGACAGAATGGCCTACTTGCTCTACTTGGGACTCTTCGCTTTTGCCATAGAAATGGTGGGCGTGAGCAGCTGAGAAGAGGACAATGAGAATTGAGAATTGCATTCTTGGATATGCTTGGAATGAATATTTTGTTTTTATAGGAGATTTTCAGTCTAAACAAAAACATAAATACATCTTTAAATATAATATATATTACAGCGAGCTAGTTCTTCCTTGTTCTGGATGTTGATTTTGCATTAAGTAATGGTGGAATTCGATTGACTTGTGCAACTAGTTAAGTTTAACGATTATTATCTGATCAAAATAGTTTAATCACTTTATAGAAATTTAAAAGGGATAAACTAGCTATTTATAATATTACAATTAACATATTATTTGATCCTATAAAATATCATTAAATATCATCGGATTGAGATGGGACCATATCTTCAACTAATAGACTTTAAAGATAAGTTTACTATACACCTAATCTCTAATTATATATAGAAAGTATGTCGGAAGTAATTACAAAAAAAAAATCTGTAGTCAAATAAGCGATAATAAATTTTATTTTATAAGTATAAGTTTTATTCAATAACTTATAGGTATATTATAATAATTTTACATAAATCATATGTTTTTGTTTTAAAACTCATTCTCGCATTATAAGGATTGGATAATTTTGATTTTATATCGGTTATAAATAGCAAAGTCTTTTCCTCAAAGCCAAAAAATCGCCTCTTTAGCTCAGGGGTAGAGCGTTCCCCTAGTAAGGGAAAGGTCAGTGGTTCAAATCCGGTAAGAGGCATATATTTTTCTTTTTTAACTCGGAATTAAAGTTTATTGCTCTAAAGTTTAATTTGTTAATATTATATATATATCAAATTGTCATATTTCAGTGCCAGGATTTGGTATTGCTTAAAAATGGCTTAGAATCAATAAAAAAGTATTTTTAAAAATAGTAATTTGAAAACCAATTTTACATCTTTATTTGTTTTATAAAAAATGAATTTAACTGATAGTGTGGTACAATTAACTCATATCAATGATTTACATGTGTATACTTCACAGCAAAGTATTAAAAGGAAATAGATCATTCATGTTGATCATGATTGGTTCATTTTAAACAGTCTTTTTGGATACAACTGTAGTATCCTTGCTCAGGACACACTTTTACCTGTTGTCAGAAAATATGATTCCTATGAGTCAGCTTGCTCATTATCTTCCTAGTCTAGTTGGTAGACAAGCCATCACCAGAATTTTGTCATCAACCCTGATAGAATCAAGGTTTTGATTCTATTCAGATATATTTGGATAAAATATAAAGTTTTAATAATAGTAACTTTATTTTTGAATATGATAAGGATCACTTGAAATAACTCTTATATGTTAATCTCAACTAGAATTGGACAGGGACATGAAAAAAAGCTCAGAATATCCCAATCAATGTACCATCACCAACCTGCTGTGCTCAGAATATTTCTCAGAGTAGTATCACAATATTGTCAGGATACCAGGTCCTGGGAGGTCAACCAGCAGACATAGGTATAGGCTGGTGGATAGGGCCAACTACAGGATAGTTACCAAATTGATAACATAAGAGAACAAATGTCCAGCAACAACAAGGTGCCAGTACCAGGAGCCATCAAATCTGCTAAGCTAGTAAAAGTAATATAGAGGACTCTTGTTGTGTTTATACTTCTGGGAAGTATAATAAACAAAATAAAGGGGAATATTAAGAAGAGAACAATACTTTATTGAATATGAATATAGAATATTATATGGTATCATGACAAGCCACATGTTGTCCATGTACGTCATGGTAATCACGGGGCTTATCTGAGTAATATTCCTCTTGAGTCATGAGGCTTAATCAAGTTGTGTTCCATTTAGGACCTGGATTGAGTGATCCCTGTCATAGATGGTTAACTGATAATGGTGCCACCTGTTTATTGACTGGGTGGTGAACCACTCAGTGTGCTGCTTGGTGATTTACTTGGGGCGTTAATTCCCCAAGAGGGAGTAATCAAAGATGTTGTGACATCTCCCCCTTGTGTGCTGGAAGGCGGAGCCTTGGGAATCTTCTTGAGAGTATCTGGTATACAGGCTTGATATTGATCCAGTTTGGCGTTGGGTACAGGGAGCCTGGAATTTTGTTGGGCTGCTCTTGCCTTACACAAACAAAGTCGGTCATGATGCATACATTTCAGTTCAGTTCAAGCTCCAATACCTTTGATGAGGTAGGTGTTATTGGGCTTCACTTCCATGACAATTCCTGGTCCACGTAACCCTGGGTCTAATTTGTGTTGATTGTGATTGACAATCCAGATCTTGTCTCCGGTTTGGAACCTTTCTTCTTACAATGGGATTGCTTCCCGCTGAACCCTTTGTTGTTCCATCACTTCTTGGTCCTTTCTGGCTTGTAGTACTTTTGGATCATTACTGTCTGGTATCTTCTTTGGAAGTGGCAGTTGTGTTCCCGTGGTTGTACTGACAAGTGAGGGTTTCTGACCATAGACAAGTTCATAAGGGCTTTTGCCCGTATTGCGGTTGACTTGTGTTCTGCAAACCATAAGGGCGGTTGGTAGCATGTCAACCCAGGCTTTTGGATTTTTGGCAGACAACTTACTGAGGGCTTCCACTAGAGAGCTGTTTAGTTGTTCTACACGTCCATTTGCTTGTGGGTGATATGGGCTGGCTGTGACGTGTTTTATTCCATTTTTGGCAAGATATATGTTGGTGTCAATAGCTTTGAGTTCAGTGCCTCCATCTGTGATTAAGAGATCAGGCTTTCCAAACTTTGCTATGATTTCCTTGCCAATGAATCATCTCACATCATTGCCTTTGTGCTCTTTTGTGGCTTGTGCTAGGGGCCATCTGGTTGCATAGCTGATGGCTGTGATGATGTACTTCTTGCCTTTGCTTTCACCAGGCATAGATCCCACAATATCCAACAATCATTCCTTGAAGGGTTGTGTGATGGATACAGGTACTACTGACTTGGGTGGAGCTTTGGTTTGTGCGTACTTCTCACAGACCTCACATTGTTCCAGTACCTCTCTGATATCATCTAGCATGTTGGGTAACCAGTAGCAAGTCTTGAGATATTCATGCAAGTTTCTGCTACGGGTGTGTCCCAAGTCTCTGTGATATTGGAGGATTGTATCAATCTTTTGTGTTGACGGGACGTAGGGTACAGTGTCACCATTTGGAAGTATTTGGTGAAGGGTATCATATATGCTTTTGAACAGATGTTTGTTCTTGAGGACTTTCTCTTGGATGTCCATTGGTGTGCCAGGTGGGAACCCTTCCTGGAGATTCCTCATGATTAACATGGGCCAGTTGGGGTTGCCGTCAGTGCAAAGGATGTATTTATTGTATAGCCTTGATAGGGAGTCTGCAGTAAGCATCTCTCTGCCTGGCTTGTATTCAATTTTTATGGGGTATCTCTGTATCAGACTATCTATTTGGCTTGTCTGATTGACAGGTGTTGTTGTGTTTTGAAGAATATCAACGGCTTGTGGTTGGTGAGTACTTTGAACGTCTGGGCTTCTTCCAGATAACATCACCATTTCATGAGGCAGTGTATGATGGCAACCAATTCCTTATTGTGTATAGGGTATCTTTGTTTGCCGTCCAATAGCTTCCTTGATTCATATACCACAGGAGTAAGTCTTTCTGGGCCATTTGGATATGGAGGACTCCTCCTATGGCATAATCAGAGGTGTTGGTTTCTAGCTCATAGATACCCTCACAGTTTGGGTATTACAGGATGGGGGTGGTAACCATGCGCTCTTTCAGTTGGCAGAAATGTTGATCTCATAAAGGTGTCCAGAAAAATTTGGTTGTTTTCCCAGTGATGGCTGATAAGGGGGCTGTCAGAGTGCCCCAGTCAGGGATGAACCTGTGTACATAGACTATCATTCCAAGGAAAGTGCAGAGTTTGCTCTTGTTCCTTGGGGCTGGCATCTCTGTTATAGTGCATATTTTGTCTGGATCCGGATTAATACTGTCCTTGCTAATAATATGGCCAAGTAATGGAAGTTCAGTCAAGAAAAACTTGCATTTGGACAGTTTGGCAATCAGTTGGTTTTCCTGTAGGGTACAGAGGACTGCACAGACGTCTTCCCAGTGTTGTTGTAGGTTGGGACTGTAAATGATGATGTTGTCCAGGTAGATGATTGCTCTTTTCCAAATGTGTTCCTTGAATACTTCATTCATGAAGGTTACAAAGGTACTGGGAGAATTTATCATGCCAAAATTGAGGACAACATATTCAAAGGACCCATATTTAGTTTGAAATGTGGTCTTTGGAATGTCTTCAGGTTTCACGCAAATTTGGTGATATCCTGCTGTCAAAGCAATTTTTGTGAAGATTTGGGCCCCCCAGGGCATCAAAAAGGTCATCAATTAGGGACAGGGGATACCTGTTCTTTATTGTGACCTTATTGAGGGCCCTGTAGTCTGTGACCAGGCAGAGTCCTCCATCTTTCTTTGCCACAAAGAAGACAGTGGCACCAAAGGGTGATTTTGAGGGTCTGATGAGGCCTTTCTCAAGTGCTTTGTAAAGGTAAGCTTTCAGAGTGTTGTCTTCTTGTGGTGTGAGGCAGTAGATGGGTTGTGCCTTAGGCACGCTACCTTTTAGGTTGATCTTGTGTTGTATACCCCAATCAGGGGGCAACCCGGGTAGTGTTTCTTGGAATACAGAGGGAAATTCAATGACTAGCTGGTCTCTAATTGGGTTCTGTTTGTGTTGAGTTTTTGTGCTTTTGAAGCGTATGACCTCATACGTACATGTTCTCCAATTGATTTTGCTGATGTCAGTTTCTTTCTCTGCTTTCATGATCTTTATAAATATGTGGTCCCTCATGAGGGTGTCAAGATGTGTCAGGTACACATAATGGTGGACTTCTCCTCACTGGATAGTGAGGGTGGCACTGTCCCAGTTGATGTGAGGCTTTGTCCTTTGCATCCAATCTAATCCAAGTATGATATTGTATTTGGGGATTAGAATGATGAGGCTGCTAATTGTTGTTTGGACGTCTCTAATTTGGGCCCAGAAAGGTTTTGTCTTGTGGGTAATTGGTGTGCTGCGGTTGTCCGCCATGATGACTTTCTTGATGCTACTTTGAATGGTAGGTAACTTCATGAGGTCTGTAAAACTCTTGTTAATGAGTGATTGATTGGCTCCAGTGTCAAATAGTGCTGTGCCCTGGTATCTGCAAAAATGGAAATGATAGATAAGGAGTTTATTTACAGTTTGGGTGGTAAACAGTAGAGGATTGCTGGAGGGAACCTGGATCATGATGATTGAGTCCACGTCCTGTTCTCTGTACAAGTCTTGTGAAGAGGGGGGAGGGTGGCTTGCCTAAGCATTCCCCTGAGCTTTTCCCTCCTTGTTGGTATCTTTGGTGCTGGCCTGGTTGGTTTGTGCAGTATGATTCCCAGTCTAAGGATGGGTATTGTTGGCTAGGTTGTTTTTTTTATTAGGGCAAGGTTCTCTCTTAGCCACAGGGTTTTCCTTGCACTTGTTGATGGCGTGTAGATTGTCAGACTTCTGAGCTGCGCCTTTTCCTTCTAGGAATACATCCTCAAGGTTCTTTCAGCAGGTCATGTCAAACTGACATCTAATGTGTGTGGGAAGGCCATTGTAGAAGTCCAGGCGTGGTCCAGGTTCATCAAAGTTGATGGTGTTGGGCGCACAGTCACATAGTCCTTCATATGCTGCAATGTATTCTTTGATGGTTCCTGTTGTTTTGAAGGTTCAAAGTTTGGTCATAATCACCACATCTAAGTCCTTCATGGAGAACTTTTTGAGGAATGTGGCCTTGAACACTTCCCAATTTTCCTTTTGTTCAGGATGTTGGGCTAGCCATTTGGTAACAAAATGTGAAGCAGTCCCTGTGACACAGAGGGCAATTTTGCTGACCCAGAGTCTTTGGGGGTACTCCACTTGTTCAAACTTTCTCTTGGTGCTGTTGATCCAAAGAGAAGCGTCCTCACGGTGTAGTCCTGCAAAGGCGCCAATCTCAGCGGTACATAAGTGTTGAAATACAATATTGGGTATCTCAGGTTGCGTAGGCACTGTTGTGGTTGGCGTGATGGGAAACAGTCTGCAGAATTTGAGAGCGTTGTACTGGTCAATGGGTACAAGGACATTATTATAGATGACAAGGCCTGGGGGAACGTCTTGTCCTACTTTGTAATCTCTCCAGCTGTTAGGGAGTGACATTGTTTGGGTTCTTTTCTTGGGAGGAATTTTTACTTTGAGTTGGGTAGGTATGGATAACCTACCTGTGCTACCACTGTTGCGTTTATACTTCTGGGAAGTATAATAAACAAAATAAAGGGGAAGATTAAGAAGAGAAAAATACTTTATTGAATATGAATATAGAATATTATATAGTATCATGACAAGCCACATGTTGTCCATGTACGTCATGGTGATCATGGGGCTTATCTGAGTAATGTTCCTCTTGATTCACAAGGCTTAATCAAGCTGTGTTCCATTTAGGACCTGGATTGAGTGATCCCTGTCATAGATGGTTAACTGATAATGGTGCCACCAGTTTATTGACTGGGCAGTGAACCACTTGGTGAGCTGCTTGGTGATTCACTTGGGGTGTTCATTCCCCAAGAGGGAGTAATCAAAGATGTTGCAACACTCTAAAAAGCTTGATAGAGGTGGCATCATTGGTAACAACAGAAAATAATGGGTGGTTGGGCTTTGGAATAAGTGGAGGATTTATAGGAACAAGATAGGCTAGTAAATAATTATATTTATCATTTAATAGGCTTGATTGGATTGAATTTCAGATGTCTCCCAAATTAACTCAAACTGGTTCTCTGGTTTAGGTTAGGGGGTCTGATAGAAGGAGATTATAAGGTGAAACACCCATATTCAGGATTTGGCTGATACTCAGGGAAACAAATTGATCCAAGGGACAAACCAGGTGGGCAGTATAATTCAGGCCAGGGGTCTGCAGGAAATTCAGAAGGTAGGTTAACAGGGGCAGGAGAGCCTGCTGATACCAAGTGAAAATGGCAAAAAACTAGAAAGATATAAGGTAAAATCTGGTTGAACCAAAGGTCCATCATACTTTAATATCAGAAAGACAATAAAGCTTGCACTGGATTATTAGGGTATAAGTATCCTCCTACCAGGCTCTGGTTTGGGGATGGGAATATGTAATTTAGGTAATTTAAGATCTGGAATCTGAGGGGGGTGGAGTGCATCAGGTCCAAGAAAACAATAATTGAATAGTTAAGAGAATTTACATTGGTATCTTTATGTTCTTCAAACCTGTTTTAAGGCCAGGATAACCAGCAGAATGGGTGTAGATAACTGGTATTTGGTTTAACTCTGAATGCCTATCATTGATGATTTCTTCAGAGGGATTGATTATTATCCTAATTGGGCAGGTTACCCCCTCAGTATAGGTGCATGAACTAAATTTTGAATTATCAGGGTTGATATTGGTTTACCTTGAAAAAACTCCCACTGATTGTAAACTTTCAACCTGATTGCTTTCAGATGTAAGTCTGTTGCAACATCTTCAATTACTCCCTCCTGGAAAAGCAATTCCCTGAGTGACTCCCAAATGATTCCCTGACTAATCATTAAGTTGGTGGTACTCTTATCATTTGCCCATCTATTATGGGGATCAAACATTTTGAGTCCTAAGAGGAACTCTACTTGTACAAGCCCCATGACTGCCATGACATACATAGACAACATGTGGCTTCTCATGATACTATATAATGCTCTAAACTCATATCTAATAAAGTATCATTCTCTTCTTATTTCTCCCTTTATCTTGTTTACTATACTTCTCAGAAGTATATTTTTGACAAGTCTAAAAAACAGGCATGTATCTGGTCATGAGGTTTTGTCACAGTTATACTAATTTATGATTGGTAACTTATTGTAGAAGCTGGCTGGGCCCAAAAGACCATGTGCACAATAAGGACAATAAATACCAGATAAAATACAGCATTGGTCTAAGGACACCAAGTCTCAGTATGGATACAACCCAATTGGCTAAACCAAGCACTGTGATGTAGAAAAAACCCATTTTGCCAAATTTTTGGGTAGGAAGGGCCTGTGGTGTGAGGAGAACTTTTATAATCTTCTTCATTGATTGAAGATGTTGGCCTCCTGTGGCTTCAGAGAAGTAGCCCATTGGAGAAAGACTCAGGTGGTGAGAGTGAAAAAATTTCTTGTCATAAATGTGGGCAAGAGCAACCAGCAGGGGTAGTGGGAGTTCTTGCAGCAGCTAGTGAAGCAAGGAATATTGCTGCTGAAATTTTATCAATAATGCAAATATACAATACTAGGTGCTTGCCCCATCCAAGGACAAATTAAAATTGAATTTAATAAATCAATTAAATATATTTTATTATATTTTTAGGCTTGTATTACTTATCACATTTTTAATTAAATTTTTATTTAATTGCTTTATTTAAAGTAATTTTAATTATATTTATTTAAATAAAAAACTAAAATTGTATATTCAAAGTATAAATAAAAACTAAATCTAAATAAGTGTAGTACCACTATTAAGTTTAGTAAAGCCAAACTAATTATTTTAAAATTTTGTATTTGATTTTTAAATTCCTTCAAAATTTAAAGCTGACCTTCAGATATAAAATAAGCTATTAGAAATTAAAATTGGCTTAGTATTCACTGAGATACATTGATTTTAGTTTTTTTGGTGTGTAGTAAAAGTAAATTTAGATAATATCAAATTGAGTCTTAGCCTTTGATTATGATGTGAACCTGATACCAGCACTTAGCTATATATATCAGCATCTAGAGAAGGTAGAGATATCATGTTTGGTACCATTTTGATTGGAATCATGTGAAAAATTGATCCATGTCATCTAGATTTTATGAAAATGTCAAAACAGCAGGCTCAACCCACCAGCAAGGTTCCGAACAAGCGGGTTTGTGACCTGCAATCCAATTACTGGCCACTCAAAGCCAGACTAGGAAGTCAACTCAAATTGCCAAATCCAACAACATGAACAGATGATGATCCCTTATGGTAGATACCTTGTTTTAGCGCTTGACTCATTACCAGGATCAAGCCACCCCCTTCACCATCCAGCCGTGTGATCAACACAATCATGTTCCTGTTATCCTTGATTCACAATGACTATATAATCACTAGCTCTCAATAAAGATTATTATCTAGCTTCTAAATATTTTTCCCCTTGTAACTCTGCTAAAACAGCACAGTTACAACAAAAATCATTATATTGAATCATAATTTTATCATAGCTAGTTTACTCCACTGATGTTCTTTTGGGATGAAGCTGTGGCAAGCAAAGGTTTACTCTGAAACAATATGCAGACACTTGGATCAGCTGATGCATCCAAGTGGAATATTCTATTATTTCACTTTGGAATAGATAGATTCAAAATTTCCAAGCCAATCATCCTGTACTTAAACTAAGTTTTATGTACAGTAGTTTTAAAAGCTATGGTAACAACCAAAAATACCTCAGATTTAAACAAAATGATTTCAGATTTGAACAAAATACAACTATCAGGTTAAAATATACACTCTGTTAACAGGGATTTTTGGCGTTAATGGACAAAATGGGTCAACACAGCAAAGAAGTACTTATGCACCAAGCAAGACAATTCAAAATACAATCCAAAATACATTGATTTACAAACAAAATGGCGTGAGTTGACTTTTGGTGTACATATGTTTACTATGTGAATTGGTGATAAAATACACCCAAGCAAAGTGAGTCAAAACTCAATCCAAAAACAAAACACAATAGCAACTCACTATGTAAACAAAAACAATCAAATGTTGTGTGCAATGGATTGTAATCAAGAATGATACCAAGGTATCTAAAATAAGACATAAGATCTGAAACATAAATTTTAAAAATATTGTGTTGGGTGTTTGAATTTGGCAGTAAAATCTGGGAAAATGAGTGGATATTATTTTGGGTATTCTAAAATGGGTGTTGTAAAACCAGAAACAAAAAAAGAAATAAAAAAATCTATAATTGGGATATTAGGTGGGAAAATCTCATTATATATCAATATTCAGATAAAAGCAAAAATCAAAATTAGGGAGTAACTTAATTAAGATTTATTTAGTATTTTATTAAATTTTAAAATGGAAGGTACACAACAACAGAGTGATAATGCACCTGTTGTGCACTGCGTTTGCGGTTGTCCCTGCAGGTCAAAGAACAGAGTTAGTGCAACAAAAGTGCTTACTCAGGAAGGAGATGGAGATGAGAGTTCAATAGTGACGCTGCACTGACACAGCTGGTTCAAGGAGCACAAGCTGCTAGGGTGCAGAGCATCAATCCTTGGGTCCCCAAGCTGACCCAGAAGCCCAGAAGGTTATCACTACCAAAACAGTTAGAAACAAGGAGGTAGAACTCACTTTATATGTGTTTGACGCTGTGTACTGCCAGGATTTGGTCCTGTCAGCCATGCTGGAGAAATTTAAGCCTGTAATTGACACTAGCTATGGGCCCTATGTCAGTGATGGCAACCAGGAAGAGGACAAAGAGCCTGAGTTCTATAGAACTGATGAGGGACAACTGGTGCTCAAAAATGTTGCAGCCTTCTACAACAAGGTACCCATGCCTTGCAAGCCTGTCACCAATCAGGATCCCAGTTCATCTGAGCCCACCAAGCCTGCCCAGAAGCACATTCCAGATATCAAGAATATCATTCTTCTCCGGCTCATGCGGGAATCTGGTGACTACAAGGTAGCTGCAGCTCTTGTTGGGGTGGATCCCAAGTATGCCTCAAAGACCTTTAATAAGTTCATCAATACTGGCCATGTTCTTGCTGCGGAGAAATCCTTTCACATTTCTACCATGCTCACCAAGGAGCACAAATGAGCAATCTGCCAGTGGATAACCTGGGACTATTATCTTGAACTGGAAAATATTCACGCCATAGTCAAATCTACTTTTGGGGTTGAGGCTTCAATTTCATTTTACTACCATCTGGTGAAGGGAATGCAATTTTCCTGAAAAAAGCTTGGGGTATCTCCCTACAACAGAAACAGCCTAGCCAATGTCAAGACCCAGAAAAAATATGCAGAGGCGTACACTGCCCTCAAAGCCAAAAGAACAGTCAAATTATATTACATTGACAAATCAGCATTTGCCTCGTCTATGCGGAATGAGTATGGCTACGTTTCAAAAGTCTCAAATGACGGGGTGGATCAGCGTGCTGCAGTTTGCGCCACAGCCTATTCAATGGTGGCTCTCCTCGGACCAAAGGGGGTTGAGCTATACCAAATGATATTGGGTTCACATAACAGCAGGACCTTTCTATCATTCCTCCAATTGGTCCAGGAGCACCTGAGGCGCACAAGCATGGGCTTTACCAATATAATTGTGCTGGACAATGTTGGTCTCCATAAGGTGGCTGATATTCTTGAGGAATTCCTGATGATTGACACTAGTGCCGCAGTGGGCCCCCAGAAATTGGCCACAACAAATTTGCGCCTTCTCTTCCTCCCTGCCTATTTGCCCTTCCTAAATCCCATCAAGGAAGTCTTTGGTTGGCTCAAGTTAGTTGTCAAGCAAGGAACCCCAACTGGGACCAAGGACCTGTTTGATTTGCTGCAAGCCGGGATCCACACCCTACCAACTGAGACCATGGCCAAATTCTATGGCCACACTGATTTGTTTATCCCTGTGTGACTTTACAAACAGCCAATTGTTGTAACTGTGCTGTTTTAGAAGAGTTAAAAGGGGAAAATATTTAGAAGCTAGATAATAATATTTATTGAGAGATAGTGATTATATAGTCAATGTGAATCAAGGATAACAGGAACATGATTGTGTTGATCACACGGCTGGATGGTGAAGGGGGTGGCTTAATCCTGGTAATGAGTCAAGCGCCAAAACAAGGTATCCACCATAAGGGATCATTATCTGTTCATGTTGTTGGATTTGGTAATTCAAGTTGACTTACTAGTCTGGCTTTGATTGGCCAGGTAATTGGATTGCGGGTCACAAACCCACTTGTTTGGAACCTTGCTGGTGGGTTGAGCCTGCTGTTTTGACACCCCCCCTTGGCTGAAGGTTGGCTCCCCTGGAGGTAGGTTTTTAGGGAGGTTGTCAAGAGCCCAGGCACTGTAATGGACTAATTGATGTTCTGTGGCAGGCAGGGCAGTTTCTTGTTATTTTTGTCTTGCTTTGCATGGTTTTAGGCAATCATGGTGTAGGGTCTTGTCTTGTGTGTGTGCTTACCAAAACCTTGCACAAGGTAAGTATTATTATTGTTTACCTTTAGAATGATTGCTGGTCCTACTTTCTCTGGTTGTAGTTTGCTTTTATCAACGTTCATGACCCAAACTTTTCCCCCAACTTCTTGTCTATCTCAGATGAGGACAAAAGCTTTTAGAAGACGTTCATTTTCTGTTTGTTTGCTGTTGGCCTCTATAACTTGAGGGTCTGAATGTGGTGGGACTTCACTTGGGATTTCCAGTTTGGGTCTTGTCAATGCTTGGATGATATTTGGCTGTGTGCTGTATACCAACTCAAAAGGGCTTTTTCTGGTGGATCTGTTCACTTGGGGTTGGCACACAAGTAGTGCAGTTGATAGCTGCTTATACCAGTCTTCAGGTCTCCTAGCGGGGAGGTTGGCTAAGGCTTGCACAAGGCTGCCATCAAGCTTTTCTACACGTCCATTGGCCTGTGGGTGGCATGGTGTTGTTACGGTATGTTTGACTCCGTTTCTAGAAAGGTATACATTGGTGGTTTCAGAGGTCAATTCTTTCCCTCCATTGGTTATCAGGAGTTATGACTTTCCAAACTTGCTGATTATTTCTTTGCTGGTAAATTTTTGTACGTCATTGCCAGTGTGCGCCCTTACTGCTTGAGCTACTGGCCATCTAGTAGCAAAGTCTATGGTGGTGATGATGTATTTCTTATCATTGTGTTTTCCTGGCATGGGGCCAACAACGTTGAGGGCCATACCTTCAAGGGTAGTTGTGTGCGGATGGGTAGTACTGACTTTGGAGGGGTTTTGCTCTTGGCAAACTTTTTGCAACCTCATATTGGTCTAGGACTTCCTGAACGTCACGGTATAAGGTTGGCCACCAGGCCATGTGCTTAAGGAACTCATATAGGTTTTGACTCTTGGCGTGTCCAAGGTCTCTGTGATAGCATAGGATAGTGTCTACTTGCTGGTGTGTGGGGATATAGGGAATGGTAGTACTGTCAGACATTTTTCTGTGCAGGGTCCCGTACACGTCAGCAAATAGGTATTTGTTTTTGACAATTGATTTCCTTTGTTATGTTGGTTGTACCAGGGGGAAAACCCTCATCCTTTGTTTGTAGTACCAAGAGAGGACAGTCTGGGTTGAGCCCATTTTCTCCTCTCATGGCACAGGCATACAGGCGTGAGAGGGCATCTGCCATGGCAAGCTCAGGCCCAGGTTTATACTGTATGAGTATATTGAATCTCTCCAAAATCTCCATCCAGCGGGCTTGGCAACAGGATAGATTTGCTTGGGTTTTGAAATATATGAGCAACTTGTGGTTGGTCAATGCTATGAATTCTTTCTGTTGTTCTAGATAACAATGCCATTTGACTAGGCAGTGTACAATGGCCAGCAGTTCCTTGTTGTGAATAGGGTATTGACACTTGTATCTGTCAACTTTTGTGATTCTTAGGCTATGGGCAGGAAGTCACCATCATTACTTTTGATTTGTAGGACTCCCCTGATGGATGCATCTGAGGCGTTGGTTTCCATTTGGTATTCCCTGTCATGTTTGGTGTATTATAGGATGAGAGCTTTTGTGAGCTTCTCCTTGAGGCGTCTAAAACAGAGGTCACGTTGGGGGGTCCACACAAACTTGGATTTAGCACTGGTTATGGCAGATAAGGGGGCAGTCAAAATGCCGCAGTCAGGTATGAAGCAGCGTACATAGGCCACCATCCCCAGGAAGGGTCAGAGTTCTGACTTATCCTTGGGTGGCAGCATATTGCATATGGCTTGTATCTTTTGACTGTTGGGTTTGATGCTGTCCTTTGAGACTATGTGTCCCAGGAAGGGTAATTGCTTGCAGAAGAACTGGCACTTAGAGGGCTTGGCCAACAGTTTGTGTTGTGCCAGGGTAGCAAAGACTGCCTCAAGGTCTTTGTGATGCTGTTACACTAAGGGGCTGTAGACAATGATGTTGTCCAGGTAAACTAGGGCATGCTTGCCTATGTGTGGCGCAAATACTTGGTTCATGAAGGTCACAAAGATAAACGGGGCGTTTTTCATGCCAAAGTTGAGCATTACACATTGGTATGTGCCATATTTAGTGCAGAAGGCAGTTTTGGGGATGTCTCTCTCCTTAATACAAATTTAGTTGTAGCCTGCAGTCAGATCAATCTTGGAGAAGACTGTGGCTCCTCCCAAGGCATCAAAGAGATCAGCAATCAGTGGTAGTGAATAACAATTCTTGATGGTAACTTTGTTTAGGGCTTGGTAGTCTATGACCAGATGTAAGGTACCGTCCTTCTTGGCCACAAAGAATACAGTGGCCCCAAAAAGAGACTGTGAGGGGTGGATAAGTTTTTTCTCCAACACTTTCTTGAGGTAGGTGTGTTGGGTGTCATCTTTGTTTGGGGCCAACCTGTAGATAGGGCATGCTTTGGGGAAAGCCCCTTTGAGTTGGATGGAGTGTTGGATGTGTTTCTCAGGGGGCAGCCCGGGTAGCGCTTCCTTGAAGATTTCTGGATGGCAGGCCACAATTTTGCAGTCCTGAGGCGTGGAGGTATCCTAGTGCTCTTTGAAGTGTATGATCTTGTACTGGCATGAGTCCCAGTCAATTTCTTTTAGGTTCTCCTTTTTGTCTAGGGTCTCTTTGATGCGCACAAAGACATGGCCGCGTATGAGTTGGTCCACTGAGTCAGGGTAGATCTGGTGGTTGACACCTTCACGCTTGATGGTCATCACTGAGGTCACCCAGTCTATGTGAGGATTGTTCTTTTGAAACCAATTCATCCCCAGTACAATGTCAAACTTTGGGAATTTGATGACGGGACCTTGGATGGTGGAATGGAGGTTCTCAAGCATGACAGAGAAGGGGGAGGTTTCCCTTGTCATGGCAATGTGGTGTTTATCAGCCAGGACCACGTTTTTAATCCGCAAAGGATTAGTGGTTAGCTTGAACTTATCTACAAAGCTGCTGTCAACTAGAGTTCAATCTGTACCTGAGTCCAGGAGTGCCAATCCTGTGTAACTGCAAAAACAGAAAGGATAGGACATCAGTTTATTGGGATTTCTGGCAATGGTGTACAGTACTGGGTCCTGCAAGGGTACTTGGATCATTGGACATTGGCCCTAGTCCTTGGGTTGGTACTCATCATTGGGCAAGTCAGGAGTTGTGTGGGGAGAGCTTGGCTTGCTTAATGCTCTCCCTGGGCTTTCCCCTCATCTTGATTGCCTTGCGTGGCGGTGATACAGAAATGGGTACAATTTGACTGGCTATTGTTCCCATTCCCATGTCTGCTTGAGTTTGTGGGTTTATGGTTGGTGTTATTCATGTTGTTTCCAGGGGGTGGTCAAGTGGAGCGCCCGCCTGTGTGGGAGTCTTTGGGTCTCTCTTGTTTTCCGGTTTGTGCCTTATGAAGGGTGTTGGAGGTTTGTTCCGCTTTCTCTGCTTTGCAGTACAGGCTTTGTAGGTTGGTCACTTGGTCCAGGTTCACCTGTCTTATTACATGCAACTTAAGGGCTTCATAGTACATGAGGTGTGTAGCTGGGGTGTCAAAGACCATGTCAGATGGTGCACAAAGTTGGAGTTCCTCATAGGCGTGGGTGAGTTCCTTCATGGTGCCTGTTTGGGTTAGGTTCTTTACTTGGCATATGATCATGAGCACTGTGTACTTCAGCACAAAAATTGCCAAGAAGTCTTGATTTAAGGTATCCCAGTTCTTGTTGGCGTGTTCCTTGTGCCACTTGTCACACCAGGTGCCAGCGTCGTGGGTCAGACAGATGGAGATTTCCGCAATCTAAAACTGCTGCAGACATTCCATCTGAGCCAGCTTGCTCTGGGCGGACTGGATCCATGCGACAGCGTTGTTGTTGTTGGCCCCAGCAAAAGGTTCCAAGGCAGTGCTTCACAGTCTTTGGGCTACGTAGGCAGGCATGGTGTTTTTGTTGGTTGGTTGCAGAATAGAGGAGGGAGCCTGAAAGAGCCCTCATACAGACATGGCGTTAAAGGCAGGTAGTGGAATCACTGTGTTCTGGTACAGGACAAAGCCATCAGGTATCTCAGCACCAGGGGTGTATGGGGTCCAGTCCAGCGGGAGGCCAGACATAATTTTGTCAAGGATTTGTTGGCTGCAGCAAGTACGGGTAACAGGAAGAATTTTACAAGATAAGGTAGGATGGACAACCTACCTGTGCTACCAATGTTGTAACTGTGCTGTTTTAGCAGAGTTACACAGGGAAAAATATTTAGAAATTAGATAATAATCTTTATTGGGAGATAGTGATTATATAGTTCATGTGAATCAAGGATAGTAGGAAGAAGATTGGTGATCACACAGCTGGATGAAAGAAGGGGGTGGCTTGATCCTGATAATGAGTCAAGCGCCAAATCAAGGTATCCACCGTGAAGGATCATCATTTGTTTGTGTTGTTGGATTTGGCAATTTGAGTTGACTTCCTAGTCTGGCTTTGAGTGGCCAGGTAATTGGATTGCGGGTCACAAACCTGCTTGCTTGGAACCTTGCTGGAGGGTCAAGCCTGCTGTTTTGACACTCAGGCCTTCCTTTATTGCCTTTAAAACAAACTCTTGAGTTTGATGACTAATATTAGCCATCAAATTAACAGTGTAGTTAACCAGCAGAACCACACTGCTGCCTGGGCAGCCCAATTGGAGGAACATCTAATCAATTATGTTGCTGCAATGATTGAGGCTATGCTTGAGCATAAGGGGGTAGAAAACAACTGGCTATGCACAGTCACACACCATGTTAAAGGAGTTGAAGCTGAATTCTGCCACCTCTGTAAAGAGATCATGTTACTCCATTGTTCTATAGGTAGGATTGAGGACAGACCTACCCCAGTACAGGATGAGGAGGACACAGCCATCATTCAGAGAGACATGGAGGAGCTCTTTAGACATGTTAACAAGATTGAAAAAGACCTACACCAGTATCTAGCAGACTGCTGCCATTTCTATGTTGAGTTAACTAAACTCACAAAACTAATTGACAACAATCATGCACGTACTGAAGAGAATAATGACAAGCTGGAACAAATGAGAAAAGACTAACATGCTGCCAAGGAAAATGCAGTCATGCATTTCAACTGTCAAGACTCCAGAATTGAGAATCTGGTGGAAGAATTACAAGTTACCAATTGAACCATTCAGGACCTCTTACAAGAAGTATAGTTGCAGTGTAGCAACATTTGGTTACTTCAAGAGCAGATGAAGCAACTGCTTGCGGTGAATCTCCGGCAGTCACAGCTGAAACCAGAAGTCTAGGAACTGCAGAAAGAAGCCCCAGTACTCTCTCTCCATATTCAGGCCATGGCTGACAACCAAAAGTCTTTTCATAGCTATGAGAGCAATGGGGACAACATAGGCCACACAACAAGGAAGTTTTACGTTGCTGAGCCTGTTTTAGACAGCAGTGAGACACCCTTTCCTGGAACAGCTGCATCCACATTAAGAGCCAACAACACCACAGGATAAGCTGTGTCTGAAGCGCAATTATGCCATCAAAATTGAGATCTTCATCCCCTCTGCCTAGGAGAAATAAAAATTACAGCACATCTACTGTAATCAAAAACTTCAAACCCACCAATTTCCCAAAGTTTGACAAGAAAGCCAACAACACCACAGGATAAGCTGTGTCTGAAGCGCAATTATGCCATCAAAATTGAGATCTTCATCCCCTCTGCCTAGGAGAAATAAAAATTACAGCACGTCTACTGTAATCAAAAACTTCAAACCCACCAATTTCCCAAAGTTTGACAAGAAAGCCAACATACTTATGTTTTTGCAACTTTACAACAACTCCATGTATGAAGCAGAAAAAGATATGAAAAATGAAACAATCTTTACCTGCCTAGACTCAGAGACTCAGACAATCATTATGCCCAGACTACCTTAGCAGGGTTGGACTTAGGAGAGCATATCCAGGGCCCTGATTGCTGATTTTGGTAGCAATGAAGCTCTATTTTGCCGTAAAATAGAGTTGACTGAAGGGAAGATCAAGAAGGGGGAAAGCCTAATGGATTTCTCTGAGCATTTTTATCTGGAAGCACAGACTCTAGTTTCTATGGGAGCAGCTACTTTTGTCAATGTAAAGGGAGCACTTCTTAACTATGTACGTCCCAACAGAGAACTCTCCATTGCTCTCAAATCAGGAATCTATGGTGCAAGAACAGTCCCTGAACTCATGCGTCATCTAGGTTCTTTTAAAGAACAATTTAAGATCCCCTTCCCTGACTACAAGAAGGCTACTGCTTACAACTCAACTGAATTTAAAGGGAAAACAATGGAAAAATTTATGTCAAAGAAAACAACAACTTGTTCAATACCCATGAGCAATGGCCTTAACAATAACAGAACATGCTACAAGTGTGGTCAGCTTGGTCACTTATCACAGGATTGTAAGCAACCAAAGGACAAACTACGCCCTTTAGGCACAGATGACAATGAAGAAGACAACAAGCCTTTAGATGATAACAAGAATGAAGATGAAGAGGAGTCAAAAACTGCTAAGCAGTCAGGTTGCAGAGAAACCCCTGACTGCTAGTAGTAACAGCCCCTATCAAACACTTGATCCAGACCCCACTGCCAAGGAACCACCTGGAAAAGAAGACAGCCTGATGGAACTAAATGCTAGCCCTGAGCGCTTCTTGCCTGACAAAGAGGAGGTAAACAAGGGCCTTCTTCACCAAGTTCTGACTGTAAACACTGCCACAAGAAGACAGGCTATAAGGACCAAAGCCTTACCTTTGTGTGAAGCAATAGAAACTGTGTAAATTTCTTACGCTAAACAACTGAAACATCCTTCTAGTGAAGTTACTAATGAAAGTGATAGTGTTAAAAAATTGGTACAAATACTATGCTAAGTACAGGTCTCAAATACTTTGGAGACTTTAAAGACCTTGAAACTGGAGCTGACTTCTGCTCTTGAAGCATTCCTGGCACAGTTAAAAGGGCTAGACATACACAAAGTAACAAAAATTGCATCTCCAGAAAATGGAGACCAACATGATTGCACCTATATCAAAATTGTTGTCCACAAGCTCAGAGTACATGTAAATTCACTGCCCCCTTTGGCCTTGGATAGGACTGTATTTCCTTGTTGCACAAAAAAGACTTCTCAAAGTCCAGCAAAGCCACTTAATTCACTCAAAGATTTAGCTCGCACTGTGGATGAAAGATTTGTGTTGACATACCCTGCAGAATCCCCGGCTTTGGTTGCCCTGGCCTGGGAAGAAACACTGGTTAATTTGGACTATTTATTAGCTTGGTATTGTCCTCTCTTAAAAATAATCAGGAACGCCCAATCAAATGGGGCCACATCTATGACCAGAAAGTTAAATTAACCTGAGCTAGTTGAGGTGTCTCCCAGCCAATCAGGTGGATCCACAGAAATTACCCTGAAACTTTCCAACACCCCTGGCTCTGGCCAACAAATTCTATCTCACAGCCAACCAAATGCAAGCCAAAGTAGTCATGTGACCACCCCCCAACAACCCCCTCCCTTTTAACAATGCCAGGGAATTTTGGTTCACTGCTTGTCAATTCTCAAATTTATTAAAGTTTTGGATTGTTGCACTTCATTTTGATCATTTTATTTGGACTGAAACTAAGTTTTGAGTCCTTGTCATCTATAAGACTAAAGTGATAGTCATTTCCTTTAAACTTACCTTACCTTGACCCACTTTGAACCTGGCACCTCTCCAGACATCCTTGGAGAAGGCGTTAGTGTATAGGCGTTGCTTCTCATTGTTTTTGCTCTTAAAACCTGCTCTTGAACTTGAAATTTTAATTAATTTTCAATATAATTCCTCTTGTTATCTTGAAATTTATTTTAATTTATCTATTTTCAAACCCTCTTTTGTTTTCCTGTCTCAAGGCACCCAAGTTCACAACCAAGCTTCGCAAGCCATAGCTGCTACTCCTCCTTGGCCTTTTCTTGTGGCTGCTCTTGTTGGTCCAATTTTTATTGCTTAAAATTTTAAAAATCCCACCAATCTCCCTCAATTTTTGCAGAGATCATTATTATGATACTCCCAGTCCTGAAATTTGTTGTGCTTTCTTTGGCCCCATATGTGTTGCTTCTATGGTTGACTTTGCCAGACTTATGGCTTAAAATCACCTCTTCTGTTTGGCTTGTGAGCGAGGACCCCTCCAGTCTCTTAAATCTCCCAAATGGTCTTCTTTTCTCTGGGGAGGCTGTGGTAAAGAGCCTGACTTGTGATGACCTGGATTTGGATGATGTTAATCATGCCTCCTTTGCTCCTGCAGGTGAGGGGCTGTCAATGCCCTCCTTTCCTGATTTAGGGAAGAGGAATTTGGTGCCCCTATGCGCTCCTGTGTTGTCTCCTCCCACCCCCACTTGTACGCCCTGGTTGCTCACTGGTCTGGTCCTGATGGGACTGAACACCTATTTCCATCAGCTATCCCCTGTTTTCTCCCTATGGTCCCCCCTTTGAGCGGCCGTCCCAGTTCTCCACTGGGCTGCATCCTGGTGGTTTGTCTCACCGGGATGGGAGCCAAACTTAGTTAGTTTAGCCACCCTCTCTCACTTGTAAAGGTAATTTTAAACTCAAGAGCTCCAGGAAACATTTTTTTCACCAGGCTGGTGAAGAAACTCAAATTGACTCCTGACCTGGACTACAAAGAAGAATTTGGCACCGCTGGTCCTAATAAAGTTAAAGATTTGGGTGCTTATTAATTTCTTCTGCTTTGGTTTGGTAAGCTGATAGTGACTGCTCTGGTTATAGTTCTAAAAAAGAATAGCTATGATACTCATTGGAACAAGTTTTATGGCTACTAACAGTACAATTATAAACCATAATGACAGCACTTTTAGCATCTTGGGCCATTCTGTTCCCATTTTTTATCATGGAGATAGTCCCAAGTATTTACCAACCAAGAAGATCCACCACATCAATATGAAATACACTGACAGAGACCTTCCTGTAGCCTATAAATTACGCCTTAGAAAACTGAGGACTCTCCCTTTGGCTACTAAGGAGTATAAAGGGATACCTCTGTATGTGGTTAAAGATTTTTGATCCCCAAGGGTTTGCAAGTCATTAACAACACTGGCCTTAGTCTGGGGTTTCTGAAAGGATTAAATGGCAAAGTCCACAGCCTCCACAATAGATCCCACCTTGAACCTTGGATTTCTCCTGGAATTGTAATGACTTATAATGAGAAAATCTTGGTTCTTCTGGATAACCTTTCAAACATCTCCATAAAAGTCAAAAAGAACCAACTTTTGGGCCACCTTCAACTTGAAGAAAATTTGGTTTTGACAGAGGCCATTCCCTTTGGGGAATTCAGTGAATCCAATCTCCCTTGTGACAGCCATGCAGTTCTATTTTTAATTCCCAGAGAATCACTACAAGGATCATCCAAGCCACAGAAAGACCAGGCACTGTGTCTTTTTGATAAATACTGAGCTGTCTTTGTAGACCACAGCCATGACTTGGGAAAGGCTCTAGGAGTAGAAAATGTACTGGATACCAAGGTACAACTCCCATATGTTCCCATCCTATCCAGAGAAGCCAGGCCCAGCAAAAAATTGTCAATGAAGAACTACAGAAAATCACCACAGCTGGACTTCTTGTCCCTGGTAAAAGTCCTTGGTTCTCTCCCCTCCTAATAGTAAAGAAGAAAGACAGATTCAACCACGTGATAATGGATTATTGCAAATTAAATTCTGTCACTAAGAAGGATTCATATCCACTTCCACAAATTGACAAAACACTTGACAAGCTAGGAGGCGCCCAATTCTTTAGTGCTATTGTTCTAATTAGTGGTTACTGGCAAATTGACCTTCCCAAAGAAGACCAAGAGAAATGTACAATAATCACAGAGCAGGGCCTTTTCCAGCCTACAAAAATACCACAAGCTTGGCCAATGCCCCTGCCACTTTCCAACGCACAATGGACTCAGTGATGGGTGATCTAAAGCTTTCTTGTGTTCTTGTCTATTTAGATGACATCAAAGTCTTCTCAAGAACTTTTGGTCAACACTTGTAACACCTTGATGCTATATTCCAGCGTTTGATTGAGGCTAATCTAAAGCTTAAACCTAGGAAATAAAATTTTTTTAAAGAGCATTTGGAATTCTTAGGGTATATTATAAGCAAGGATGGACTTAGACTGGCTACTGTAAAAGTAGAGGCAATTACCCAGATGCAGCAACCAAGAAGCAAGAGGGATGTTCAAGTATTATTGGGGATGATAGTATACTACAGACGTTTCATTCCTAACTTTGCTGGTTTGGGAGGATTATATTCCATCTCTTAAAGAACAAGGTCAAATTTTCATGAACTACGGGGTGTCAACAAGATTTTGATGACTTAAAAGCCACTCTTGTCACCAAGCCTGTTGTGAGATTAGGCTGATTCACCACAAATGATCAGGTTAATTATTGCACACAGATCTTAATCAGTTACACGCCGTATTATCACTGGTCATCATTATATTAATAGATATGGCAGTTATACGCTGTGTAATTGCTAGTTTATTATAATAGATGTAACAGTTATACACCATATTATCATTTGGTTATCACTTAATCAAGTGTAGTTATTATACACTGTGTAATTGTTAGTTTATTATGATAGATGTAACAATTATATGCCATATTATCACTGATTGTCCCAATGTGATGTGATTATATGCCATATATTTCTTGCTTTATTATAATTGATGTAACTATTATACGCTGTATAAACATTAGCCATTATAGTGAATATCACTGATTACACGGTGTGTAATCACTAAATCATCAATTGTATATCATCTATTCTACCCTACTGGATGTTGTATCAACCCAGCCCCAAACAGCCTGATGGACGTATATGTTCATATCAAACAAGTGATATACAAATGGCTAAAAAATACCGAGTTCAGATCAGTATTATACAGCGTATAATTGGGTTCCTTATTGGTTTGGGTCAGTATTACACGGTGGATAATCCTTTGAGTCACTAATGGATTGAGTCTGCTATTATACAGCGTATAATTCCTTATTTGACTTATTGCATTAATAAGCAGAAGGTTTGCCAACCAGAAAAGGATCACTGATTAAACCCTGCAAATGGAATACCGGAATTCTACCTTCCAATGTAGGAGGGCTGAACAGGGACAATTTCTAAGCACCAACTAAATATGGCGTAGTTTCCCAGCGTAATAATAGGCGTGTAAGATATAGCCAATTGATAAATGACAGTAGGCTAGCTCAAGAAGAGCATAGGCTGTAGCTGAAGTGCCACGGACGCCTGCTAAGGCCAGTAGCATATCACATGTCAGGGACAGCCAATCAGGATGGGCGTAGCCAGCAAAGATAGACCTATTGCAAAGGTAGCCACAGAGAACTGTCTGAAAGGACAAGAAGAAGGGTTGTTGCAGTATATATTGATATAGACACCTGAAAGGATGAACAAGTTCTTAGTTAAACCTGGATAGATTGCAGCCGCTGGCTAGATTATACTCCAGTTTCAATAAACGTAATTATCTTCAAATTTCTACTCTATTGCAGTCTGTAGTGCTCTTGCATAGGATTAGATAGAGTAAATTGGCAAGGATAACATCTATCTGTAGCTTTGAACATACCAGCAATATCACAAGTTGCTCAACACCTGTCCTGGCATACCCTGATTTTGATCAATTCTTTGTTGTCCATACAGATGCTAGTCTCACTACAATAGGTGCAGTTTTATCCCAAATGTATGACAAAGACCAGGAACATCCTGTAGGATACTACTTAGGAACCTTGAATTGCCACAAGCATAACTACACAGTCACAGAACAGAAATGTCTGTCAGTTATATATGTCTACTAGCAGTTTAGAGTGTGTCTGCACAGTGTTTACTTTACGGTGGTGACAGACCATGCGTCTCTTAAATGGCTCAAGACCCTGAAGGATCCTGAAGGCCGTTTAGCACGTTGGGCTATCAAAATTCAAGCATTCAATTATGAGATTATACCTTGTGCTGGGGCCTCCCATCAGAATACAGATTGTCTATCTAGACTCCCAACTGTTGTATTAGTTTCACCAGCAGCATCCAAGCTTTATGACAAGCTATTCCTGGACCAGTCTTTGTGGGGGAAGGAGCCACCCAAGATTAAGAAGATTCTGAAAAATCTTGTTGTGGATACTAAGGTCAAGAATAAGCAGCTCTTGAAACTCCACAAAGACAATTGGTTACTGTACATAAGACTCTCATTACTTACAGGCACAATTGTATCAGCACATTGCACTATAGGCCACAGTGGCATCTAGAAGACCCTCAACCTTATACAGCAGCATTGTTACTGAGAAGGGATGTATTTGGACAAACAGAGACACTATCTGCCTGCCATGACTGCAATATAGAACAACCCAAGGTCTTGCGCTACCAGCATCAGCTGATTAGACCTGGGTTTGAATTTCATACAGTTACAATTGCCGTAGTTGGACCATTGCCCATCAAAATGAGTAAGAATAGGTTTGTGATAGTGGCTATGGATCAGTTGACTAAATAGGTGAAAACTAAAGCTTTATCAAATCAGTCTGCCTTAACAACAGCCAAATTTATTCTGGAGAACATCCTTTATAAGAATGGCTGTCCACAGACTTTGTTAACAGACAATGGCTCCAATTTTGCCAGTTATATTATACCACAACTGAACAAGCTGATGAGCATTTGAGGTACCCTTTCAACACCATACTATTCCCATACAAATGCAATGGTAAAGAGGACCAATGTGAGCTTAGTACAGATTTTAAGGAAGCTAAGTCACCAACACAAAAAATTGGGATACATATCTTCTGGCAGCCACTTTTGTGTACAACATTGAATTCCGTAGGGCCACCAGGAAAAGTCTTTTCCAGCTCCTTTATGGATGACAACCTAGCCTGCCTCCTCACCTGTACAGTTTAGTCAATTCCAGTCACCCCCTCTCCCACAACGCTTATCTGAAGAAATTAGCTCAGACACTGATCAAATTACAGTCTGAAGCATACTCTACTAATCTGGCAACTAAGGAAAAGGACATAGATTGTGCAGAGAAAACTTTCATGGCCATGTTTGTATATGAGATAGGAAGACTGGTATACTTCTACAGCAACCAAGGGTAGGTTGTGAAAGCAAGCTTGCATCCTTATGGCAAGGACCAGTAAAGGTAGACCAGAAAGTAGGTGTAGATAGCTACACTCTCAAGGATATGAAAACAGACCAATTGATTACCTGGGTCTACGTGCAATACACGCACAAGGTTCCAAGTGGTCAAGCATAAACCCCTTTAAGGGTAACAACTTGGAAAAAGATAAAAGCTAATATAAAAAATCCATGAGTTGTTACCCTATTTGCATCAAGAAAGAGATAAAGCCTATAGAAAGAGAAACAATATGATGGTTTATGCAAAAGTACTTTATTAAGATAATATTGCCTCTAAACCCAGGCACAACTCAAGGAAGACTTTTGCTAAAGCTGCATTTTTTATGCCAAACATTGTGCAACCAGCGGAATGCAAATGTAAGGAAAGGAGATTTTTCTACAGGAAGGAAGTTTACACAATTTATGCCAATGGAATAGGGAAATGCAAGTCTAAGTAGAATGCACTCCCACAGCAGGCTCTCACGTTGCACATATTCCTCTGGTGTCTTACCTCCAACAGAGTACATGACCCCAAGGAGCCACTCAATGTACTCAGGTATATGGTGTAGTCTCTGATGGTAGACAACTTTAGAGCTGCTAAGCACCAGATTTCCAACCAAAGTCATTGACTGACAACTTCCTGACCTACTGTAACTAAGAAGCTCCAAGGTAGCACCCATAGCCTGTTGTAACCAATATTTGTGGCTATCTGAACCATGCCATAAGGGCACAGGACCTGTAGTAGAACAAGAATTGGACCACACTGTAAAGAACAGTTCAAGAAGTTCAATCTTGCAAGATATCTGATTGTCTGTCAGAAATAGTCCATTGAAGGAGAAGTCCTGAAGGCACAACTGAGTATACCTTACAAGTTTCACCCTAGGAATACGCCAGTGCACATTATTCCCTACTTCAAGTTTTGTTTGGTGGAAATCACATAAGGGTTCTTCAAGGCCAGCATCAGTATTGGCCACATGACCACTGGCTCATGGAAGTGCAAAGTAGCAATTTTCTCCCAACAAAGAAAGGCAACCATTTCAATGAAGGAACCCTGACTATCTTCTTGTATTGCAACATGAGTTGAGATCACTTCGTCTCTGTTCAATTCTCAAAGAAGATAGGTTAAAACGGGTACAGGCTCATCAGATCTAGTAGTGAACACATGTGTAGGAGCCTTGCTCTTGTCAGTATGGTTCCTTTTCTTAGCAATAGTTGACAGCTGTAAGGAAGTAGGCATGCCGGAGTATATTGCTAAATAACTACCAGATGTCATACTTGGTTTATATGAGACTGTGCTAGAGGGACAATGAAGAACTGAGTCTATTTTGCCGCCTAGAATTTTGAGGAATTCAGCCTCTTCTGAGACTAGCACAGGTGAGTGAACAAGTACGTTGTCAACAGGAATTCCGGATATTCCCCTTTGCGCTTTGCTGATTCTCTGTTCTGGAACATCTTTATATTGTACAACTGACTTTCTGTTCCTTTTTGGGCAATTCATCATACCAAAAGAGGTTGGGAATCTTTTACAGTAACATCTAGTTTAGTGGGGGGAAATGTTGTAAATCAATTGATTAAACTAGCCTTCACTGTAACAGACATTTATTCATTAAGCTCAGTGAATGAGAGTGCAATATTACTCTTTCACTGGATGAAAGGTATTTAAACTGATTAATTAAGTTTCTCTTTGAGCCATATTAACTAATGATCATCCAATCATTAGGGTAATAGTGGGCCAAGCCAGCAGAGAGACCTAGCTGTGGAACAGAGGATCTGGCGCTCTGCGGCTCCTGTTAATCTCCCAACATCTATATAACTCTCTTCTTGATTTATAAATAAGGATTGATATTTATTACTAAATTTATTATACACACTAAGTTCAAGAAGCCTTCTTAACTTAGTCTTCAATAATCAAGAGTTGTGATTTGAGTTGAGCAAAATAAGCAACTACACAACCATACCCGCAAATATGAAAATTGCTAAGTCTTCTGCTAATAGGATGACATTCCAAGCGCTAGAAACTATTGTCAGTACTTGTGAGAACGTTTTAATAGCTGCTTTTGCTATTATTGTGTCCTCTGAATTATAGCTTCTTGTACATGTAATCTCTCTCAATATAGATGCAATACCATCAGTCTCATATAGCCTGACTATGATTGGTAGTATATATATTTTCTTATAAAGATACCCTAATAAACAACAAAATAATAACAGCCTTAATAATAAAAAGTTTCCCAAGGTTAAAAATCTTGTTAGGTTGAATTAGCCCCAATATTTTATTTTTTTTCTAAATTTTGCACAATTTTTACAACAAAAAGTAAACCACAAGAGAAGGGGCTAGACTTAAAAAGGAGGCTTCCATCCAAGTGGAATCATTCAACAGGATAAAATCTAGTGCAAGACTGGGATGACACTCTGAGGGGCCTCAAGGGGGAGGCAGTGTGACAGTCCACATGTTGGTCTGTTTTAAAGGCAGGGCTAATGTTGGCCAAGAGAAAGTTGACTTTTGACAGGTAGACGTCTAGTAGGTAACATAGGCTACCAGGGAAGGTAAGGCCTGCCTAGTAGGTAAAATTGGCTACTAGAGGCTGAGAATGAACCAGCCTAGCAGATAAAGTTACTGCTAGGGTTATGGTTAAGTTTCTCCACCCAGTAGGTAACACTGGCTACTAGTGGTAGGGAATGGAGCAGCCTAAAAGGTAAAATTAACTGCTAGGATGCTGGTTAGGTATCTCCACCCAGTAGGTAATATTGGCTACTAGGGGTGGGGAATGGCTCTTCTCCCCATCAGGTAACATTGGATGCTAGTGTGCAGTATAGGTGTATGAACCTAGTAGCTAACATTGGCTACTGGGAGAGGATAAGGTCCCCACATTTTAGGTAACATTGGCTACTAGGGGCAGGGAATGGATCTTCTCCATAGCAGGTAACATAGCTTCTAGGTAAGGGAGGAGCTGAGGTAGCTTCACAATCCCTTGTGAACTTACAGGAGGTCTGTGAGTAAGTACCTTACCTAACAGACTGGTAGGGTGTTCTTGTCTGTGTTTCATTGAAAGCTTTGGGGAGGTCCTGAAGCTACCACTGGGAGCGTAAATATGCTCAGAGACGTTTTCAAGGTAGCTGCTCAGGAAAGCAGCTGCAGAACTTGATGATGGTCAGGCCTCTGGGAAGTAAAGTTGGTTACTTTGCGCCTGAAAGCTCATACTTAACCACCTGAGTGAATAAAGACAACTGCACAGACATGAAGATTGTCTGTGGTTGAATGGCCCAAGTGGAGGTCACTTACAGGGGCCCAGTCAACCACTAGTAGCTTGGTAGACTTATTGCCTGAGTCTGAGGTATTGATAACAGGGACTGAAAATGGAACCAAAGCAGTTCATAGTAAAAGATCCCAGTGAAGACTAGTAAGAAGGACTGAATGATCACAGTGAAGACTAGTTGAGGAACTGGAGGATAATAGTGAGGAATGGAACCTAAGTGGCTCATAGTGAGGACTAACTGAAGAACTGAAAAGGCCATGTAAAGGATTAGCTGAATGATTGGAAAGGTCATGGAAAGGACTAGCTGAAGGACTAGAAGATCATGGAAAAGGACTAGCTTAGTAATTAGAAGTGAGTTGAGAAGGACCAGAAGAGGTGGTTGAAGAAGCAGGAATATTAGATTTGAACTGTTGGAAGTAGGATTAATAATAAGAAAGAAGCAGTAAAAGAATTAATTAATCTGCCAAAAGTATGATAAAAAGATTAAGATTAATATCATATAAGGAAATAATTGGAAATTAGGAAATAGTTTAAATAAAATAGACTGTATATTTATAAGGAACTAATTGAGTAAGAAGGAGTCAAAGTGGTTGGAAACATAACAGAGAAACTTTGAAGACAAAGGCTGGAGTTTTGACAAAATGACTAAGTGAGGCAAGAAGCAATCAGCAGGCAAGTTCAAAATGGCCAAAATGTTGAGAAAAACGCGGAGAAACTCAGAAAAACACAGAAGAAATTAGAGTTCAAAAATTATTAAGTAAAACATAGTCAAAAGCGCTTGAGTTTGCCTGGAGAAACGTGACAGGAATCACAGCAAAATTGTTCAAAACACGGAGCAGGTGTTTATTTGGAGAAAGACAGCACCAGGTTTGAAACAGAGTCAAGAGCAAGTTATTTGGGTAAATGGTTTAGCAAAATAGTTCAATCCGGGCATCTGATTGGCTGCAGGTTGAATCTTATTTTATTACTGTTTTAAGGGCTTTAACTGAAGGGTTTAAGCCTAAAAAATGAGAGAAGGAAGCAGAAAAAGCTGATTTTTATTGACTTAAGTAAGATAAAAGATTTAATATATTATAAAGCACTAAAGAAATAGATAGTTTAAGCCTGTAAAATCAGAGATCTGAGAGAAACAAGGAGCTAAAAAAGGGGGATTAATCTGAGGCTTTTTAGGTACTGGATAAAGTGGAACAACAAGGTCACTAAGACTACACAGAAATCTGGAGCCCAAGAGAAAGGAGCTGGAGCCTAAAATAAGGAGTAGGAAGCCAAGTAAGTTGAGGGACCCAAGACCAAGTACAAGGAGACCAAGTAAAAGGAGTCCAAGAGATTGTGAAGGACTTCAAGTATTAGCACATATAAATTGTTTCCCTGACCCCTGGGCCATATACAGGAAGGTTTCTAAGGGGATCTTCCTACTGAGAGTGAATAAAAGCCCATTTTGACCCCTATAACTATTTCTGAGATACATTGTCCCCTACTAGAGAATTCAACTCATTCCAGCTGGTCCCTGGCTATGACCCAGAACACACTATGGGGACTGGTGAACAGGAACCCCACATTCAATGTGGGACATGGGTGGATAGTATATCTTCAAACCCATGAAAAAACCTCCCATCAATATATATAGTGTTGTAACTGTGCTGTTTTAGCAGAGTTACAAGGGGAAAATATTTAGGGACTAGATAATTATCTTTATTGAAATATTAGAATTATAATAGTATGGGTGAATCATGGATAGTAGGAACATGATTGTGATGATCAATTAGTTGAATGGTTAGGGGGTGGCTTGATCTAGATATTTAGTCAAGCCTGAATCAAGGTATTCATCCCTTGGGTTCATCATTTACTCATGTTGCTATTTATGGAAATTCAAGTTGGATTCTTCATTTGACTACAGTCACTAGGAAGTTGAAATGTGGGTCACAAACCTGTTTATTCAGGACCTTGCTGGCAGGTTGAACCTGCTGTTTCACCAATAGAGAGATAATTTTTAGGATACATTCCCAGCCATGCATTCCTAACAAAAGAGATGATAATAGAGGGAGAAAGTATAAGAAGTTAAAGAGGAATAAAGAAAAAACCAGGGTGGGTAACCAGATTCTGTACTACTAGAGTTCTTCCCGGGAAATTTGGGGAATACTCTATAAAAACAGGTGAAAAGGGTATCAATGTCAGCACCAATGACTCAAAGAAGAGAGACAGCATGATAAAGGATGTATTCAACATAACTGGCAACCAAAAAACAGAAAGGCAGACCAAGGATTCATTAGAGACAAGGGGAAATTTAGACCAGATTAGATTTCTACTTCAATAAAAATCTACAAGCAGGTGGGCCAAGGGAACAGATAAGCACATGAAGTTGTAGTTTCATATTAGCAAATGTAGTCAAAATGGGTACCTAAGGCTGGAATATTTGAAATGTATTTAAGCTAACCCTATTGTGTTTTTCAACAAAAAAACCAGGCAGGCAGGCAGATCAGAGGAAAGCAGGAGGAAAAAAGTAGGGTTAAAATCAGAGCAAAATTGTTTTATCAAATAACAAGACCACAAAGCTTTTGAGCTTCAGGATTTCTATTTGAGAGTAGAAAATTGGTAAGCAAGGGTCCTAATAGACCTTGTTTCCTTTTTATGCTAAAGGGAGTGATGATGAAAACTAAAGTTTGGGGGATTGGTGGGCTTCAAAAGAAACCATTTTAATTGAGCACTCTAACCTTTCAATGAATCAGACCCTAAAAGAATTAGGACAAACTGTCCATATGGAGTTGATAATGACTCAATTAGCTAACAAAAAACCCCTAAGAATATGAGAGTATTAATTTGATTTCCAACTAAACTTGATGTCACTCCTTCAGATTCTTAACACAATTTTAACAGGCTAAGAGACCAGCAAACCAGAAGAACTATTTGATCAAGGTACCAATATTCCTGGAACATTTCAATCAACTTTCTTGGGCTGGGAGGAAGCCAGACCTGTGAGCCCCATAGTGTAATATCTTCTGTTGATTTTCAAGTTGGCATAGATGGGGCCTACACCAAGCCAACAGGCAGTCCAGACAAATCAGTGTCTCCTCTGTAGTTGGAGGAGGAGATTTCAGAGCTAAATACAGCTATTCTGGAACAATTGTCACCAAAAACTTCTCATCAACAGTATGATTAAGATATTTCAAGTGGTTCAGGGGTTGCTTCTGAACACAGGCCATATTTTTTAATTGTCCTAGGAAAATATACCATTCAAAGCCAATGGGCCCCCATAAATTTACATAAACCAAAAATAATTTTATCCTTTTTTTTCATATTGCATGTATAAATTTGGATACCCAGCACTTAGTGTTTTAAATGATTAATTCCATCTTTTTTCTAGACATGTGTTGTGATCAAGTGCTCTAAAGTAGGAGGAATAAAGGCAGAATGCAATCAGGAAAACACAGCAGTACTTTTATCTACTAGCTCAATAGTAATCCCTTTTGAGCTCTTCAATTGTCACTATAGATTCAGAACCTGTTAGAAAAGCGTAGGATTGCCAGATTTTTCACCTAAATTTACTAATTTAATTGAGTAATTTTTATCCCTGAGCAACTTGCTCTTTATATAATAAGATGAAAGAATTCAAATAAGTTAGTGAATTTAAGAGAAAGAATATGACAATCCCAAATTTTGCCAACAGGTTCTGAATCTATAGTATTTTATTTGATATATTTATTGGGGTTAGCATGGGATTTTTATAGTGGGGTATATTAGGGAAAATAAAGGTGATTCATGTTGGCTACTAGGGCCTGGGCTTGGCGCAGCTTGAGATATTCTGGGATGGTGAGACCATCATGAGAATATTCAGGAGAAAAGGGCTTAGATCAGGTAAGGTGAGAGCAACTAGTTACATGCCTTAGATCAAGTAATCACATGCAAGAGTAGAGCCATCTTTTGGTAATAGGGGATTTGTGGGGTCTAGATTTTAGTATAGACTGGGGATAGACTTTGGGGTGATTTTTACATAGAAAAAAAGGCCAAAAATTGCCAATTCAGAAATGGGTTGCTCATTGTTAGCCTTTTTCTTGCCAATGGGTCACTAATTGAAGCATCTGCAGATGCATTGATAGGTCACTCATTTTTACATGATTCCCAAATTGACCAGTGATTCCCCTTGTTCTATCTCAATGGGGAAGTATCCCAAATGCAGTAAGTGGCAACCTAACCCTAAAAAACACATAGTAGGTACCCTGTACCACAATGTAGTTGATTTTATTTTCTATTAATCTTATTTTTATGTGTGATTTTTGCATTATAGTACACAGATTTTGTGTGCCCTGCTAAAAAAGTAACATATTAGAAAATTAGATGTGTGAGTTGATTTGTTGGCATCTTGACATCCTGATTCTATTACATGACTTTATTTGTTTTATAATTGATATATAAATTATTTATCTGATTTAATTTAACCAATGAACCCTTAATTTACATAAATATGTATCAAATAATGTGTTTGATTTATATTTTTATGTGTAATTTTAGCTTGATTTAATCTGACTTTAATGTATCCATCTCAACAGTTGTGAAAAGTACAGTATGGTTAGTAATATTTGCCTTTTTTAAGACTTGTGTATGATTACTGTTTACTGCCTATCCATTATTAGTGGAATTTACCCCAGTATTAATACTGTAATTTTCAGTTGTTGATCTGGATGCATTAAAGCCATTAGTATATAAAAGTGAGTCTGTCTGTCTTTAATGTTGCCTCTGGTGGGCTCAAGATGTAAGGGATTTGACTGAATTGATCTTTATATAATATTTAAATATAAAGTTGATTTTTGAGCCAAAAGCTCAATTTGGCTCACCCTTAAATTTACTCCCTTACATGCATCTTTGAAAGTACTCAGGTTGAATTCAGTGGAGTGTGGTCTAAATTATGTTGGGCTAAAATATAAGCCACTCAAACCTTTTAAGCATTTATTTAATTACTTGATTTTTAAATTAGTGGCTAACCTCATACAGCTATATTAAAGTGGCTTATCTGTATAGATTTATTGACTCTAGAATGGGTGAATTAAAATTAGAAAGGAAGTAGCCATTGTTTGAGATGCTTTTATATGATTGGATGTTTAAACTCTGTTCATGATTGAATTGACCAATGAAAAGAGAGCTTGATCAGTTTTAAATATATTTAATTGAAAAAGATACAGTAGCTTTAAAAGCAATGGCAACAACTAAAAATAACTCAGATTTAAATAAAATGATTTCATATTTGAACAAAATCCAAGTTGCGCAGATTTAGGATTCAAATAATTAAAAAAATTGGTTAATAAATGAACTGTCAAAAAAAACAAAATTTCACTAGCCCATTATACAAAATTATATCAAACATCAAGAGGTGTACTATAAACTCAGAACCTGAATGTAAAAATGCGGGATTGTCAAATCCTTGGTCCAAGTTTGAATCACTTTTGCGGGCAACTCAGCTGAGTGAAAAGTAAAATATTTCATAAAATTAACCATTTAATTTGACTTTTTTTAGGTTTATTTAAATTGGCAAATTTCAAATCTCTTGAGCAGATAACTCAACTAACAAAAGACAAAACCCAACAAACAAATGCAGGATACATGAATCAGAAATGCGGGATTCTAATGTACAATTTGAGATTTCCTGTATGTCAAACAAATCATAGACATCATGTAAAAATTAACAAGTCTGAAATTTTGGGATTGTCAAATCCAAGAACCAAGTTTCAAATCATAATTGCAAGGAATTTGAAATAAATATAATTTATGGGTGTCTCAAAAAGGATGTTAAAGGATCTAGAGTAGAGTTATGCTGATTCTTTTAGGAATCATAGGCATTCTCAAAAATCACCCTATTCCAATTTAGGATGGCTAAATTTAGATCCTACTATTCACAAAATTAACATACTTAATAATAAAATTGACTAAAATATACAGGTCTCTTTTTGAGTTTAAATTTTTTTATGTCTTCTTTCAACAACAACCAAGTCAACAAGCTGTTCCCTGGCCTTGACAAAATTATGCAGGGCTACACTGGGTCTCTTAACAGTGAAGCCTCTGTCTATGGCCACTCCCAACCCGCAGGCCCCTCCGCAAGCCACACCCAGGAGTCTGTTCTTTCTCCCGCATCCTCAAGCATGGCCCTGTTTGCCCATTGCGCACAGGCAGCTGCTAACCCAAATCCCTTATCAGCAATGGCATCCAGAACCAGCCATTTTAGACATGGGGTCACCCAGAGAGCCCAGGACCCCAAAACAGCCAATCAGATGGCATTGACTAGTTCACAAGATGGAAATATTCCTCCCCCAGCCAATCAGCCTGCAAGACGCAAGAGAAAACTAATCACTCCAGAGATTGTTCTTGAAATGGTTGAAAATCAAGGGAAGCTTATGTCCCTTGGGGAAATTGCGGCCGCAATGGGGTTTGCAAAGTCCACTGTGGCTGCAACCCTGCAAGCCCACGCCAACTGTGGCCTCCTATCAAGAAGACCCTGACTGGTGCCCGTACTTCAACCAAAGGTGACACAGTCCATCCCCTTATGATGGACATTATGGAATGTGACCTGCAGATGCCCCTGGTCCAGGTACGTCTCCAGTTGGGACTCCACAGCATCTTCACCAACAAAAGAACAGTGAATTTGTGGATGCACAGAGTTATGGTTGCTGCTAGAATTTTGTCCAATCAAGTTCTCAGTGGCCCCATTTTGGTGGACACTGACCCCTACAATTCAACTATTATCAATTTTATCAAAGGAAGGGCAATGAGGGCCTGTAATGACGTCATCTTCCTATCATACGCTAAGATTTCTGCAAGTATCCAAGACTTTGGAGAGAAGCATAACCAGTCTGACATATACAAGCGCGGCCCAATCTTGTATTGTATTGTTGGGGTTTTATTGGCAGTTTCCCCATTGGGCGTCAATTATTACTCGGCAATATTGAACACTGCAGATGGGTATGCCTACCAGACAGAGCTGAAGGCCATGCTGGAGGAGTGGGCCACACAAAACACTGTGCACACAGTTGTGCTGAGTGTGGAGATGGAGCAGCAGGAATGGGCTACCCAAGAAATCAGGGCTGCAGGGCATACCTGCTGGTCCTACCCCATCAACTACGCCAACATGCATCTTGAAGATGTATGTCTCTACAATTTTGGTTCTTCCCTTAGGCGCTTGAAGCCTGCCACCTACAACAAACTATGCACCCAGATTGATAAGGGGTATGAGCTTTTCCCTTCCACGTCCGTCCAGGACTTATTTGATCTCATCATCTTCTATGCAAGTGATAGTGATAAGTCCAGAAAGGACCCCTGTCTCCCCCCACACCAGTCCATCTGTTTTGTCAAGCCCACATACTTGACAGAAGAAGAATTTGAGCAATTGAAGAAATCAGCTCTTGCTGCCCCTTCCCAGTCAACAAACCCTGCCTCCCCAACCCCCATCAAGTCACCTGCCTTCCAACTCTGACTCTCAAACCACCACCCATTCCCTCCCCACTATCTCTGATGCCGCCCCTCTCACAGGCACAGATGAAGATAACATTCATTCTGCCCATTCCCTTCCCTTCCTGTCCTTTGATTAGTAAATAAATCTTTTCTTTATGATAACTTATTAAAATTGATATCTTTCTTTTAATTCACATTTAATAATACTTTCTTTTTACATTATCAATATTTCCCATAATTAAAACAATGTTGTAAATTTTACAAATAGCTTAAAATTATGAGCATACATATTTTTCATCATCATTAATAAATATAAAGACAATAAATGTAAATATTGGATTAAAATATTGCAATTAGACGTCAACACTTGATATTTTGATATTATGTGCATAACTCAATGCATTTTGTTTAATAAAATTCATTGTAAACTTGGCCTTTTTTTCATTGTAATTTATTGAATGGACTGTGTTTATATTAGAGAGCCATTAACACTTAGTACAAATATTAATACATAGTGCATTTTACAGCCTGTATATTTACCTATTCATAATAATTCTGTAAACTTTTCAGTCAGACTTTACCAGGTAATAATAATGTAATGGGTTAATAAATGACAGTAAACTGTAATTTATTAACACATTACATTATTATTATCTCACAAAATCCAACTGAAAAGTTTACAGAATTATTACCAATAGGTAAATATACAGGCTGTAAGATGCACTATGTATTGATATTTTTACTAAGAATCAATGGCCCTAATATAAACACAGTTCATATCATTAAATTATAATGGAAAAGACCAAGTTTACAACGGATTTTATTAAACAAAATTCAATGAATTATGCACATAATATCAAAATATCAAGTGTTGACGTCTAATTGCAATATTTTAATCCAATATTTACATTTATTGTCTTTAATTTATTAATGACAGCAAAAAATTTATATGCGCTGAACATAGTACTATAAAAACCAGTTTTTTTGATGGAATTCAAACAATATGTCAACAATCTATAACTTAATCAACAAATTAGAAGCACACCTTCAAATGGTAGTTGAGATAGAAAGAAATATCAGGGAAATAGTGACAGGGAAGCTGGGTAACAAGGGCCAGCCACTGATACAGTCAAAAGAAGATGCTCTGGATAAGTTGGGAAATATTATAGATGAAAAGAATAAAGAAAAATTACTTAATCTACAGGGAACTATTTTATCAAGTCTAAAGTTTAACAACACGGCCTACAATCTGTGGGAGTTCTGGCAGGTGGCCAAAGAAAACAATAAGATCAAAATAATTGAAGGAACATAAATTCAAAAGGAAATCAACACCAATGAAGAGGAAACCAACCAAATGGAAACAGATGAAAATGAAATACAATCAAGAAGCAGAAGCGCTTCAAGAAATACTGAAGCTTTATCAAATGAAAACCAAGAAGAAGCACAAGTAGCAAGAAATATAATAAAAATTAAGCCTAGGAAAATTACTGAAGAGCATCCAATGCTCATGAAGTTTGCCAAAGTGGCGCCTGTGGCTGAGGGCAACTGTGGTAAGGTCAACTCCATTAAACTCAACTCCCTGGTACTCAACACTTTGTCAAGTACCAGGGAGTTGAGTGCCGCATATGTGAATCTATTAGTATTTTTGGCTTAACTGATTTTAAGCTAATTTTTACTAGTAATTTAGGGGTTTAAAACCAAAAACCAAGGTTAAGTTTACTCAAACTCAACTCTGTTTAATAAATTGATTAGCTAAAGTACCAATTTAAGGGGCAATTTATAAGTAAATTTACTAATAGAAATGAAAAAACCTGTGTTTGACACTCTAAACCCAAAAGTGACCAGTTCAACACTTTTTAAGCCAAATTTTAATTTTATTAATAAAATACATATGCACTTATATAAAATTTGTTATTTACTATTATATTTTTATTATTAGTGTCCATAGTTGTTGATTAGGCTCCCAAGCACCACTATACTGGATTTGGTGGTATATACATTAATCAAGTACCCCACTTGTTTTACATTATGTCATTCCCGGGTTGTTGGATTAAGTGGTGCCACATAAATTAAGCCCAATTTATTAAGAGATTTTATATGTAATTTATAAAAAACTGAAACTTGACACTTTATTTTTTTGACTCTATTGACTTGACACCTGATCAGTTTTGGGTTTAACTAATCAAAGGCTTAGAATTAAGGCTAAATTAATATGTGACACACTATGAGCTCCACTCAACACTCACCCACTTGATACTTTAACTTGGGGATTAGTACAGAGAGCTTCTTAACGTTTTAACCAAAACTATGGTAAATAATTCACTCCCAGCTCCTCACAGCATGCCCTAATCACTAATAAACACATTCCCATTAATTTAATTTTTTAACTTATGTTGTATTTTTTATTTTTGAGCATACAAAACTGCCTTGCTTTTAGGTTAACTTTTGAACCCAGTTTAAATTTAAGCAAGTTTTATATGTAAAAAACATAGTAAATTTGATGTTTCTGCTCGACTCTGGCATACTCGACAGTAAGAATTCAGCTTTTTCTGGTTGGTTGACAGTGCCAAACTCAACACTTTACTATGTTTTGAATTTTCAACTCTCAATAAAAAATTCCACATAATAAAATTTTTTTGCTATTATAATCTACTACTTTTTCTGCTGCTCTCCATATAATTTTCATATATTTTTTTTGATTTTCAATTAAATTTTTACATTGATTTAACACTAAGATGTTATGCTGAACCTAACATCTTTGATGCTTCATAATAAATTCACTTATTTTCTGTTTTAACCTTTATATCTATACTTCTAGTTTCTATTTTGCTTCTATTTACTTTTTCATGTTTTTTTTGATAAATAAAACTTTATTTGCATCATTTTCATTTAACTTTTGCCTTTTTTACCTCTGTGTTTTATGTCTTTCATACTTCTATTATTTACAATGCTAAACTTTTCTTTAGAAAAAAGCAAACAAGAACAGCCAACAGCCTAAGTGCCAAGCCTCCAAAGGCTCCAAAGAAACTGCCTCCACTCCCAAGTGTGCCAAGAAGCCTGCAAAGGCAAAGTCTCCAACCCCATCTCCTCCCACTCCATCTCCTCCTAATCCTCCTCCCCTCCACTCTCATCTTCTACATCCCCTTCACCTTCCCCCAAAAATCCTCCCCCAATTAATCTGATGGTGATCTTGCCAACCACTCATTTTATCACTCAGAGGCTGACTCTGAGCCCACCAAGGAGCGGCATACCAAGAAGTCAAAGGCTTCCAAGGAGCCCACCTCTTCTTCTGGTAAGAAAAAGGAGGCATCCAAGCAGGCCTCAAAGAACCCTTCCCCTTCCCCTCCCCTCTTAATGGCTCTTCCCCTCCTTCTTCATCTGACCCCCAAGATGAGCCAGAGGATTACTCCAAGAAGTTTAAAGCTTCTGATCATGTAGCTTGGAATCCACTGGCCATTCACAACATTTTCAATGTGGACAGAGAGTTTAAAGTTCCCAAGCGCTTCCCCTGGTACTTTCTGATCATGTCTGTAAAGGGCGGCCCTGCTTATGTTGACGACAATTATATCTTTAATTGCAACAACCAAAAGCGGCAGACCAAAAGCAAGCACTTTGTCTGCAAGGATAAGACTTGTGGGGCCCGGTTGAACACTGAGGGCTGGGAGCAAGTAATGTTGGAGAAGGGGGAGCACACTTGTGAGCCCCCCAATCATCTAATCACTCAGATGTTAAAGCGGTACCTTGTGCAAGTAATACCCACATCCTCTCATCTTTGCGCATCAGATCTGGCCATCAAGGTCCTCCAACATCTCAAACCCAACAATCTCAAGTTGGTACCAACACAGGAGCAGTTGGTCAAATTCATCAGCAATAAGTGTATTTCTGCCAATCCCCTCCTCCCAAGGCTTCTGACGTCCTCTCTGAGCTCACGCTCACTCATGAGCTTAAGCAGCTTCTGAGTGGGGAGCACTTCCTGCTTCATGATGACAGGCCTGCAGCCAAGGACCATATAATCTGCTACTCAACTCAGCAGAACCTGATGGAGTTGAAAAGGGCGTCAATCTGGCTAGTTGATGGTACCCTTGCCACTTGCCCCCGGATGTTCAAGCAGCTCTGGATGGTCCATGCCCAGATTGACATCTGGGTGATTCCACTTGATTTCTTCCTTCTTCCCAGGGCCACCAAGGCTATTTACACCCAGGATTTTACCATCCTCCACCGCAAGCTTTCCCTCCTTTCCTCCACTGACAACCCCAAGAAGGCCCCCTCACACCTGCATCAACCCACCTGCCTCTGACAAGGACCAGGCCACCCTGGACTTGGAGGAAAAGGCGAGGCTAAGAGCTCTTGGGCCTCGTGTATGCATTATGGACTTTGAGCCTGCTCAGTTCAATGCATTTGAACAGCTGTTTATCAGGGAGGTGCAGGGATGCCACTTCCACTTCAGCCAAGCAGTTGCTTGTAACGTGCAGGCCCACACCAAGCTTAGTAGGTTGAGCCGGAGGGATACTTTGGACACCTGCAGATTTGTGCTGGCACAATTTAGTGCCTTGGCTTTTTTAAAGCCAGAGCACACTGCGCAGGGGTTCAAGGTTCTCTCAAAGGATCCCTACATAGTGAAGCACCTGGAGTTCAAGCCTTTCCTTGAGTACTTTGAGCCCCAGTAGATTGGGAAGGTTGTCACGCAGAGGAGAGGCAAGGCCCGTGCCAAGGCCAACTGGAATGTGTACCAAGCGGCAGTGAATGGTGAGCTCAAGACCACCTCAGCGCTAGAGGCTTACCAAAAACACCTCAAGACCAACTTTGGGCTCCACCCAAAATTCAATAAGTTCTTTTCCCTCTTGCAGCACAAGCAGGAGAAAACCATCTCCAAGCTGTGTGATCTCTCCAACTGCGTCCCCCCACCAAGCCAACAACCCGCTGTACCCTCTTCACCAAGGCCATCCAGGGTCCGGCCAAGCACAAATACAAGGCCTCTGAGCTTAAGCAGCAGCTTGAGCTTATTGCCACTGCTCTCCTGGAAGGAGCCAAAATGAAACGGGGAAATAATGATAAGGAATAAACTTGCTTGCTTTTTAAGTTATATGATTTTTACTTTTAACTTTTAACTTTTTAACTTTTTAACTTTAATTTTTACTTATTAGCTTTGATCATTTAGTTTTTAGTTTTAATTTTTAAGTTTTTAACTGAATTAGATAGCAGTGATTGTTCTATGTATGCATGGTAAGTTTGAGATGAATATTTATAGTTGAAAGTGAGTGAAATCTTAATTTTTATTAATTTCCAAATAAAACATATGATATTCACAGTTGTGCTTATATGAAGTATATCAAAAAAATATTAATATTTCTTCATATTTTGCAAATTTTATTTGTTGTGTTTGTATTTATTTTTGTCTCATTGGAACTTTAATTTTTATGGTAATAAAAAATATTTTTATAATAAAGAGTGTAAATTACATAGTAAAATGAGAAATAATTGCTTATTTCTCCTTATTTCTATTAATTAAGATACTGTTTTTATTGCATTTTTGAGCTCTCTGTGAGCTTTTAGTATACCATAGCTGTATAGCTTAAGTTTTTATATTAAAAGCTTTCAATACATCAAGATCCATTAATTAAAAAGTGTCAATTTTCAGTTGTCAATCAGGACAAAAGCTGAATTCTCACTTTACTATAGTGTTGACTACCAGGGAGTCAAGTTTAAGGGAGTCAATAACCAGGGAGTCAAACTTATCACAGTTGCCTGGCTGAGGGGACCACATGGGATACAATTAGTAAGTGTTTTTATGTTTTACTTATATTTATTTTAGTCATCACCAGGAATGGGGATGAGGTTGCGGAAGTGGCGGCTTATACGCCAAGTTGGTTTTACGGGGGTTACCAGTCACTGGTGGCCCCTGTAAAACAAAAAATAAAAACCAAATAAATAAAATATTTCAACAGAATATGAATATGTTTTTTAATATTGAAGCTCAAAATAGGGAATATTCACCACCCGCGGGGTGCTCGCCATGGATAAGGGAAACATATGAACTAGGATCAACTATCAAAATCAAAGAAATGAATGAAATTTTGGGGATATCAAACTGAGTTTCAATGAATACATATACAAAAGCATTCAACAATTCCTCTTCACTAACATCAACAAATACAAAAGAATTTAATAAAATCTGACTTTCAAATTGGAAATGAATATTTAAAAACTGCAATTTTTAATGAAGTATTTAAGGCACTGTCAAATAAAGCTGGGGATGCAGTCCTTGTGAATAATTTTAAACCTTTATTTCATTTGCCAAGGCCTGGGGGGCTGATTCAAGTCAGGCGTCCCCGGAACCCTCTTCAAGTTTAACCAAAAGTCCTATATTAATAGGTTAGTACAAACATTCAAAAAATTGTGCATGTTCTTGGAAAAGTATACCTTGCAAAGGATCCACGTCGCGGTATACCTGGGAATACTGTTGCATTGCATATTAAAAACCAACGTCAAAAAGTTGGAAGATGTACCTATACAAATCAATATATGCCGCGTAGCCCTAGACCGCCAGAAAACACCACAGGGATACAGGACAGTTGAGCACATCCTCTATGATTCATTTGCATTGGCAACACTATACAGGTACTACATGCCCCCCAAAAAACCCTGCTAGTCAATTCCCTCACCCGCTTGCCTTTTATCAAACAATCAGTAATCACCGGGGTGCAGGGCGCCACCCCTCTAGCAATCACATCCAGGGTTGTCCACCACGTACAGAAGAGTACGTGGATCCAATTAGAAGCACTAACTGAAAATTTAATTTCAGGGTATAATTCCCTGGGATAATGGTAGGACACGCCATTTCAAAAACGGCATCTTGAAAAACGCCATCTCAAAATACGGCATCTTGAATTTCTGCTATCTCAATTTACTAGTAAAAACGCCATTTTGATTTACGGCATTTTGACTAAGAAAAAACGGTTTTAAAATTTTAGATTTTTTGAACTCCAAAAACTACCCAAAAAAATCTCAAAAAGTAAAATTCAAAAAACATTTCTAGGCTTAAAAAAACCTCAGAATTCCAAATCTGCAATAAAAAATGGGGTCAGTTAGTAGCAACAAGGTTGCGTAAAGTCCAAAAGTTAAAATATCCCAAAAATAACTATTTTCATTGATTTTAACTACAAACTATACATTAAAATAAGCATAGAATTGTACCAAATACTAAATAAAACTAAAATAATGATAAAAGTAAAGGGAAAAAGAGAGAAGATAGAGTGGTGTTTATTGAGGAAGGATCATACATTGGTTGAAAGAGCAACTGAGATAGCTTGGAGATGCTCAAGCTTGCTATCCTTGAGATAGTAGGCAAGGACCACCTTGCTAATCTCTGTATACTTTTTCACCACTTTGGTTTGCTTGGGGGGATCATCCTTGGTCTTGATGCCTGTTTTAAAGAGGCAGGCAGAGATGGCCTGCTGAGTCTTGAGATGGACCATGATTTTATTGAACTTGGGCTTCTGAACCCGGACCCTTGTGGCAAATTGACTATGCCACCCTTCAAGAGAAGAGGTGGTCTTGATTAGGCCATCCTTTACCTGCTTAAATCAGTTCCACTGGATTGAGTCACCACCCTTTCTGATGTGGCGTGCTCCTTAAAACACTCCAACCCATTGAGTTTCAAAATACTCTATGAATGGGGCAAAGGCTGCCTGGTTGGCAATAATGTAGGGATGGTGGAGGAGGGTGTCGTAGAAGGCATTGGTTTCCTCCTTCCGCACAAGTGCAAGGGCAGAAAAGCAGTTGAACACGTCCTTTGCTTCCTTTGTGCCTTCAGTGTAGACCAGCTCATGAAGTGCAGAGCACTTTTGAAGGCGGTGGCATAGTGCTTGCCAAAAGTGAAAGTAGCATCCCTGAGGGGAGCTCTTGAAGACTCTAATAAAAGCATTGGCCTGAGCCTGCTTAAAATCTACTACCAGATATTTATGGTATGGAAGCTTTTGGGCTTTTTCTTGATGGGGGTGGCTTCCTCTGACTGGGCCTTTTTCTTGCGCCCTCTAGTCTCCTTTGGCTCCTCTTCAATAGTTGGGAGGATTTCATCCAACTTGGCCTTTAATATTGTTAGAGCCTGGACATAGGTTTCCTGCTTCTTATTTGGGAGGAAAAAGAAGACCAGGGGAAGAACAAGATTGCCAACATGCCCATGGATATTCCAAAGCTGGCTAAAGAGCTTTGGGCAGGTTGAGAATGTTCCATCTGCAAGCCAGGTCTTGCATTTTAAAAAGTTGCGAAGATACTGGGAGGTAGCAAAGCAGATGATCCGCTCTGGGGCATGTTGCCCATCATTGTGAAGGAGAAATATCTCTTTGTGCCGTGAAAGCTTTTGCTCTTCAGTTAAAATCAACTGGTCAATTGATGTAGCACTGACGCCTTCAGTGCTCAGAGCATATATCTGGTCAGTGAGATATCTCTGAAGTTTTGAGGCGCCACCAACAGTTGCCAGTTGGGTACCATTTAGATTAATGAGTGCATCATTTACGACCTCAGTTGCAGTTTGGTCTTTGGTGGCTGGTATGACCTGGCAAATAAACCAGCAGATCAGTTGATACAGTGGATCAAAGGGCTTGGCACAGTCATGCCCAATAGTCAGGGCTTTAAAACAAGTGAACCCATAGGTGGTAAGTCTAGCCGGACAGCCAACGTTATCACATTTGAAGTGATGCTGACAGATGGGCTTCTTCTTGTTGTTGCAGCTGAAGCTGTAGTCCTTGTGGGCAAAGTTAGCACCCCCTTTCTTTGTCATAATTGGATAGCTGACAGGGTATGTGGCGGGCACAGCAAATGTGCCATTTCTGTTGCATACATTATGGATGGTATTAAGATCCCAGAGCTCAATTGGCTCATCTGCAGGAGCACCAGGCTCAGGCTCCTGCTCTTCTTCATCCTTAGGCTCTAAAGCGGGGTCAGAGTGGCAGTTAAAAAATGAATAACTTCTCTTGAGGATCTGACAGGGAGTAAACAAAAGGAGAATGTGGAGGGGTTGGGCTTGTTTCCTCAGTCTCTGGTGAGGGTGTAGGGGTCTTGGGGGAGCTTTACCCTTAGCAGGCTGCTTTTTAGGGGTAGTTTTGGCCTTTTGGGCCTTTGGAGGAGTGTTCTTGGACTTTGAGGCCTTTAAGGCCTTGGACGCAGCTTTGTTGATGGACTTGGGAGGCATCTAAAAGTGAATTAGTATCAAAATATGAGCAATTTGGGGGTTGTTTTTAAAGAGAAAAACAAGAATGTTTTTAATATAAAAGTATCATTTTTTTATATAGAATTGTAGAGGAGATTAAATAACATATACTATCAAAATTTCAATGTTTTTTTGAAAAAATAATTTTTTATTAGTAACGCAAGTAGGCAAAACTTTGAGTTTTGACTGAAAACTTGCTCTCAAGATGGCGTTTTTGAAGTGATGTAATTGAGGTGCCGTAGCTCAAAAACATAGTGTTTTTGACCATTTTTATATTAAATTAACAAATTTACAGTGGAGCTACCTCAACCGGGCCAAAGAGTAAAACTTGAATTTCTCAAAAACTAGCTTATACAACTGGGGTTAAAAAGTACCAAGTTGTTTAGAGGAGATGAAAAATATATGTTTGCAAATTTTCATATGTTTTCTTACATTTTTTGCTTAAGTGGTTTTAGACGTGAAACTATACTTTTGAAAAGTGGAAAGCAAGAATCACGGTGGGGGAATTGATATAGCATAGCCTGGCGTAATATGTAATTTCCCCTTATTTCCCCTATCCATTGTGCGCCTTGAATCAATTGGGTGATGTGAAACTCGGTGGAATTTGAAGTGACATAAATCAAAATGGCGTAATCACCCTCTTCTATATTAAAATCACTATTAAAATATTTTATTGATGAAACCCTTATCAACGTATCCATGTATAATAAAGTTATAAATTACATATAACAAAACTGGTTTTTTTTACCCAGCAATGACAATCACTAGAAGGACTATCATAGTGGCGTCTTTTTAGGCTGTTCCTTTTATAAGTGTCTTAGATTAATAAAATAGGAACATCTTCTGGCACTATACCACAGGCTTTATTTTAGTTTGGGTATAAACTTATTTTAGCTTAAGATAGATGGCGTAATTCAAAATGACGTAAAGTCAAGATAGTGTAAACACGCCCCACACTAAGTGTTTTCATATGTAAATAAAGTTAGCAAAATAAGATTTAATTAATCTGACTTGAAGCAACAGAATCAAGATGGCGTAAATTTGAGATGCCATATTATAAAAGTATATGTAAATTTTAACTATTTTATTGTTTTATTTTATTTTTTTGTGATTCAAAATCACTAACACAAAAAATCCATCTCAAATTAAATTTGAGATGGCGTTTATTGAGATGCTGTTTTCAAAATGGCGTGTCCTACCAGAATAATCCCATTCCCTTTGCAATTAGCATCCCCCAATAAATATTTTCCCCTTACAAATTAATTTTTTTATATTTTATATTTTAATACTAAATATTTTTAATACTGAAATATGTACTAATAAAATTTTAATATAATTTTTTTAATATTAAATATTTAAATATTAAAAATATTTAGTATCTAAAATTTAATATTAAAATTTTAATAATACATATTACATTATTAAAATTTTAAATATCAAATATTTCAATATTGAATAAAGCACAATTTAATAAAAATAGTTAAATTTCACATATTCAAACTTTAATATTTAACTTTTACAATTTATAATTATAATTTTACTTTTAATATTTTAATTTTATTTTAACTTATAGTATGTAAATTATAATATTAATATATCTAAATATATTACAAGCCATTAGTTAAAGTTGCAACCACGTCAAATATTAAAAATAAGTTAAAAATGTTTTTATTTATTAGCTCGTTGAATATGGGTTTATTTATCACATAGATAAACATTGAGAATTGAATTTATCTTCATCATGTGGCCCGCTCCACTATTCTTCTAAACAAATGATTGTTTAGAACTCAAATTACCTTTCTCTTGTTATGTGATTTGATAAACACATTTGATATGCTTGACCTGCGTCCTAAGTACTAATTAGTAAGCAATACATGAAAATCATTGGTTTCTGTGTTGTGTGGCTATAGTGACACTGAAATAACAAGGATCAGATGATGACACGCAAGGTCCAATTTGTGGCTTAAAAAAGCCAAAGTACCATCAACAATTAACAATTATTTAAATAAAATAATTCTATTTCTATCTTTTTTTAATTTATTCATTTGTTAGCGCAACAGTCAATATAAAATTTAATGCATTATAATAAAAATATATTCTTCATACCTAGTATAGTTAATTTTACTTACCTTTTCTATGTATTATTATATGTCTATAATACAATCAAACACCACATTATTATATATAAATAATAATTTTTGAGACCTAATAAAAACAAAATAAATAAAATAAAAACAAATTAAACCCGGAGAGCCCATTTATCTGATTGGCTTGGAGGCCAGGGCTTTTGGAAGGAAGGATTCCAAGTGCTCATAGAAAGCTGCCACCACACTGAGTGGCATTGAAAATTGGCTGACTTCAAGAATATTGAATAGGTCCTCAGTGTCCTGAGGAAGGCCTTGTTTCACCTTATTCTTGATCTAACCAAACACCTCCTCAATTGGATTCAGGAATGGGGAATATGGCGGGAGGAAGAGAAGTCTCATTAGACAATTGGTAAGTTGGTGGCTGGAGGTGTGGCTATTTTTGTCAATGGGGGGAATTCAGACACAACCAGATCCACTTTGTGGAGCCCGACATTATCAAGCACAACAACTTTGGTTGTGCCACTGTAATTTATCCAAAGGTACTCCTTGACGGCTTGGAGAAAATCAAGAAATTTTCCACTGTTATGGGAGCCCTTAATCATTTGGTATTAGTCCAACCCATGAGGACCAAGAAGTGCAACAATGGAATAGGTCTGGGAACAAACAGCTGCACAATGGGCTACGCTGTCCTTGGACCCCTTCTTGACCCGCCCATGCCTAGACCTGAGTGAGGAGGAAAACAATGATTTGTCAATATAGAAGAACTGTACGTTGCCAGTCTCCTTTAGTGCCAGATATGTCTTGGCATAATTGCGTCAATCCTTGATGGTCTTTTCACTGTTCCTATTGTACAGAGAAACTCCAAGCACCTTCCAAGAGAAGCCCAAATCAACCATTGTTTTGTAAACAAGGGTTTTAGAAACAGAAAGCCCAAACTCTGTGGTGAGCATTGATTAGACAGCAAGTGTGTCCAGGTGGCAATCCTTGGCTACCCACTGCTTGATTGCATTGATATGAACAGGCTGAAGGAGTTTGGGCTGCCGCTTAGCCTTAGTGGATTCTGCAATTTGCCCGGTATTGCCATACTTGGTGTTGATGTTGGCAATGTATCTGGCTGTGACACCAAATTGGGATGCAATATCCCAAACCGCCATTCCCCCATTCAAGCAGCTGAGGAGAGCTTCACGCTCACTATCCGTCAACTGATGCCAGCCCTTGGCAGGTACCACGGCATCCTGGCTACCAGGCTCAACACAGGGGACGGGGACCTTTGTATAGAAGGTGGGATCATGCTTGGTTGCGCTGGCGCTGTCAATGGTGGAATAGATCACAGGCACAGATGGCTCAACAGTGGCTTCCAATGGCTTGTAGGTGGTGTCAAAGACGCAGGGGCAGGAAGTGGCAACTCTTGGGTCAAGAGTGTGGGGCCGGGTGACAACTGAGTAAATGGTGGAGGTTTAAGTAACCTCGGTGTTCCCAGTGATCCTGGTGTAGGAGACTTTGATAGCAGGCCTTGAGAGTGGCTTCTGCCTGGGATTCAAGCTGATAGTTCTGGCTTGGGATGCAGGAGGTGGTTGGCTGGCGCTGAAACCTTGGGCGGCCTGTGTATTGACATGACTCCCCTTGAGTTGGGTTCTGGGTCTGTTCTTGGACCCTCTGGAACACCCTCGTGGACAGGCTTCCCCACGGGCTGGTGCAGGAGCGGGTTGGGGATGCAATTGACAGTCCATAAAAATAAAATAAAAATATATTTTAGATTAAATATGTATTTATTTAGATTTATTGGTTTAGTTGTGGGTAGTTGTTTTCTCTTGATTTAGCCTTTAATAGTAACAGAATTTCTATATCTGTGAGTTGAAGTGAATAATATTGTATACTTTCCGGGTTTGGATAACTTTAAAGATAAATCACTTTTTATGTCTAAACATGGTTATTTATATTGAATTTTTAGTTTGATTTTAGCTGTGGTGGAGCTTCTTGATTTGGGTTGGTGTTTCCTAGTGTGCTTAGTGTACATTAAATTTGGATTCCAGTTCCCGCAATTAATATCTGAGTTTACTAGTGGCATTCAAAAGTGATTTGAAATTTGGTTCTTGGATTTGACAATCCTGCAATTTCAAAAAACATAGTAAACTTAATGAAAATGGTTGATGGATTTGAACGCTTCAAATCTGATTCCAGTTAATTCATTTTGTCCATTGGAAATATGCAGTTTGACTTGAACTTTGCAAAGTGTCTATGAGTTCCCAAATATTCAAATAAATACTCAAAAAAATCAATTTAATTAAAAAAAGGCCATCCCGCAAAAGTGATTTGAAATTTGGACCAAGGATTTGACAATCCTGCATTTTTATGTTCAGTTTCTGAATTTACAGTAGTTCAAACCACAAACAAAATGAACTGATACAACAAGTGAGATGGATGGATGCTATTCTGGAGTATATTATAATCCAATCAGGATTAATATGTGGCACCAACAAAAGGACTAAAATGAAACAAAATTTGGGCAATCTAGAAGAGAGATTTAACAAGCATGAAATGAAGTCACACAAGATGTGTAGTGTGAGCAGCCAAAAATAGAAATATAACAGTTTAACAGCCAATCAACAACTATCCAATTTAGGAACAGAGGCATTTTATTCATTTTCATGTCTCCAGATTGTGTATAATGGTTTTGAGAACCTCTCAAATATGGAATGGTGATTACAATAAAAATAAATCATAAAATTTTAAACTTCTACTTTTAGTAATTTTATCCTAGGTTTTTTACAATGGTTTTTAACAGCAATATCTTTGACAGCGCCAGCAGCCAAGCCAGCTTCAATGGAGGCAAGGCTCAGAACGTGGATGCACCTGTCTACACTCAAGCCTTTGAAGCGGGTAACAAGGAAGCTGACCTATACCTGACACCCAACCCCTATGGCTTTGACTTGTTCAGTAGTCACGTAGTGTCTAGCTCTTCCCCTGCTCCTGTACCCACCCCCACACAAGCTGCCCACCAACCAACCAATCATGATGGCAACCTTGATTTAGAACAACTTCCCACCACCACCCAACCTGCCCCCTACAGCCAATCAGGCTTCAGCTCCCCTGGACCAGCGCCCCAAATGGAGAATAATTAATGCCCAAATTCTTCAGGAAATTGTGGTACTGAACCTGCAGGGTCTGTCCTGGGATCAAATAGCCAGCCAATTACAATTCACTCAGGCTACTTCATGCAGAAATTCAGCAACCTGATGAATAAGGGGAATCTGATTGGGACAACCAAGAAGCCAAAGAAGGCCCACAAGTCCCAAATCACCAAGGTGTACCCAATAATGCTTGACCTCCTTCAGCAGGACCCCAAGTTTCCCCTGACCCAGGTTCAGAAGCAACTTGCGCACCATGGCATTTGAGTGTCTGAGCGCACAGTGCAGCTCTGGATGCATGGAAAGGTGGCTTCATTACAAGTTCTTACCAATGTTGCCAGCAACTAATGGGATGGGTGTGACCGTACTATAGTCACATTGGGCTGTGGTTTCACAAAGAGGTTGAATTGTGATGAATTTCATAGGTTGAAATTCAAAACAATAGGATTGGCCTTGGAGAGATTTTACAGTGTAGTAATGGATTACTAAGGAATCAATTAGACTGTACTAATTGAGGGCTGTAATGAATAATCTGAACAATTCAGATTATGAGACTAGGTGTCTCAAACCGCTTAATTAACCATGGAGGTTAATTGATACCCAGGAATCAATTAGGCTGTACTAATTGAGGGCCGTAATGAATAATCTAAACAATTCAGATTATGAGACTAGTGTCTCGAACTGTCTAATTAACCATAGAGGTTAATTAATTGATACCCTGGAATATGATTGATGAGGATTTAATCATAGGGCTAAAATGGACTTGACTATGTCAAGTAAAGACTAGGTGTCTTAAACTGATTGATTAACTGGGAAGATTAATTAATATATGCTTGGAATATAATTAATGAGGATTTAATTATATTATTTAATTGCCTTGACTGTATCAAGAAGTTTGGTTAAAGTTAGACAAAAGTAAACCCCCAAATGGTGGTTTAAAAGTGCTGCGTTGGTAAATTCATTGGGTTAAAAGCGCCGCCTAATGGATTTGCAAAGCACTGAGACGCCACTATCAAATTTTTTCAGGCGCCGCCTGAGAAAGTTCCTGGGCGCCGCAGTGGCGCCCAGTTTGAGTTTTGAAGTGTTTTAATGGGTTTTTAATGCAAAAACCATTAAATGCAGAAAAACAGCTAAATGTAGACAATGGTGTCTATACATTCAGGATTGATCAGCTGGTTCCCAGTTGGAACAAGGATAGCTTGGATCAGGAATATGTATATTCCACAGGGGTTTGGCGCCAGAAGTCAGAATGCTTCAAGCTAAAGCAATACATTTCCACAGAAAGAATCAGGTGATTCTGGAATGTATTATGGCACATTCTTATAGGTTAAGAGTGTGAAGATCTTTTTGATAAAGATCTGGATTGGATGACGCCATTATGTCATAAACCATGTGATAGGAATCCAGGTGTGATTCCAGAACCGGAGGGGTTTTCAGCTGAATGTACCCTGATTGGTATATAATGAAAGCATGATAATAATTAATAAAAAATGATGCTTATTGTGACAATGGTCGCTTTCTCCTCAATCTTTTTATGCTTTGTGTTTTTGGCTTTTAACTGAAATAAGACTACCATGGAATGAAAAAGATGGTCTGCAGCTAAGACTATGGGAAGCAAAAAACGTGGAAGTGATCACCAGATGGCTACAAGTTTAACGCCAAGATTGCTTGCCTGGAATCCAAGCTCATCAAAGCTTACATAAAGGATTCCTTGTCAAACCTTAAAAGAGTCAGACTGGTATAATGAAGAAGCAAGCATGAATTTCCTGGATACGTCACAATGGGGCTGAGGATTCCTTGTATGATTATTCCATCAAATCCACCCTGGTCTATGCCTGAAAAGTTTGTCAGATGACGTCATGTTTGTCTTATACTACAAGTTACCAATTGTGTTTGACAATTTCAGTGAGCAAGGAAAAGCTGCTGCCAAGAATAGAAGGAAAAAAAGTCAAGAAGGGGACGTTCATTGGTGCATTTCTGGCTGTTTCAGCCAAGTGTTTTATCTACTATTGGACAAACCCAGAATTCACCAATGGCTACAAGTATGGCCACATCCTTGGTGGGTTACTTGCCTCCTGGGATGGCTCAAATTCCAAGCACTGAGTTTTCTTGAGCCACCAGATGAAGGGTAGCTCCACTGCCCTCAAGCCCATCCAGCAACGCGGGCACCAGGCCTCTGTGTTCCAGCTGGTTATGCTAACATTCATCTGGTGATGTTGTGCTCTTTAATATTGGAGATACACTCCAGGAGTGCCGCCCTCAGGCTTTCAACAACCTTTATGTTGGGGTCCTTGACCATAACTCTCTCTTTGGTCACCAAATGGATGCTGACTTGTTTGTGCAAATGGTTTTCCATGTGAGCATGGGCAATCAATCACGCAAGGATAAGCGCCTCCCACCCTGTGCCACAGCCACCCACCAGCCAATCAAGCCAATGACTGATGAGGAATACCATCAGCAGTATATGGCAGCCATCACACGCAATCTATCTGCCTTTACTACCACCACCACTCCTCACCTGCCAGCTTCACCTACATAATCCCAGACCCCCCAAGCCAGCACTGCCTCTACGCCTTCTTTCCTATGCTATTCTCCCTAGTAGACATCACTTTTCTGTTCCAAATAAAATTCCCTGTTGCTTAAAATTTTTATTTATATTATTTTTATATGGGATCTCAATTGACTAATTCTCTTTGTTTTTAGTTGGTTTAATTCTTTATGTTCAGTTTATTTTGTATAATAATGTGTTTACTATGATGTGTATCTAGATCCAGAATACAGTTTTTAGCTCTTCATGTGAGCCCTTGTGAAAATATTAACAACAATTTAGCTGATCACCAAATTTTTGTTAATGTTTTCACAAGGTGTTAAAACAGCAGGCTCAATCCTCCAGCGAGGTTCCAAGTAAGTGGGTTGTGACCCGCAATCCAACTATCCAGTCACTTGAAGCCAAACTAGAAAGTTGACTCTAATTTCCAAATCCAACAATGTGAACAGATGATGGTCCCTCAAAGTGGATACCTCAATTTGATGCTTGACTCAATATATGGATCAAGCCATCCCCTTCACCATCCCACTGTGTGATCAACACAATCATGTTCCTGCTATCCAAGATTCACAATGACTATACAATACTTATCTCTCAATAAAGAATATTATCTGGTTTCTAAATGTTTTCCCCTTGTAACTCTGCTAAAACAGCACAGTTACAACATTGGTAGCAGAAGTAGGGTTTGCATCCTTCTTTACCCCCCCCCCCCCCCCAAAAAAAAAAATTCTGCCTGTTGCATGTACTTGCCGCAATCAATAAATCTACAAAAAAACAATGTCTGGCCTCCTTCTGGATTGGGCACCATACACACCCATAACCAAAATATGTGACATCTTTGTACTCTACCAGAACACAGTAATCCTGCTCTCTGCCTTCAACGCCTTGTTGGTACAGGGTTTCTTTCAAGCATCTGCCATTTCTCCTCAAGCAACTGATGAAAGCATCATGCCAGCCTACATAGCCCAGAGACTCCAAAACACCGCCTTGGAACTATTTGCTGGAGCCAATGACAACAACACCACAGCATAGATTAATCTGCTCAGAGAAAGCTGGAACAAATGGAATGCTCACAATGCTAATGGATTGCAGAGATCTCCATTTGGTTAAAACACAACACTGACACCTGGTGAAACAAGTGGCATGAGGACCACACCAAGAAAGTCTGGGACACCTTCAAGCGGGACTTCTTAGCAAGATTTGTGCTGAAGGATACTACACTTATGATTCTAACCTAGTAAAGAATCTCACCCAGACATGAAAAGTGAAGGAACTTATCCAAGCATACAAGGAACTTCAACTACAAGCCCATTGGATATGGCCTTTGAAGTCCCAACTACCCATCTCATGTACTACAACACACTCAAGTTGCACGTAATGAGACGTGTGAACCTGGACCAGGTAACCAACCTGCAGAGCCTATATTGCAAGTCAAAGAAAGCGTAGAAAACATCCAACACCCTTCACAAGTCATAAAATGGGAAAAGAGAGAGGCCCAAATATTCTCACTTGTTGTGAATGACAACATTCACAATGTTTCAATTTTGCCTTTGATGGGTTATTTTGGGGACAAATCTCTTGCTTTTGCTTTTGCCCCTCAAAATGAGGTTGTATCCAAACTGGGAAATACAATTGTTTGGTTTACTGATTCTTTGCAGCTTGCTTGCCTCACTAATACTGGTGGCAAGTGATCCTACTGTACATGTACTATTTTGTGGTAAAGCTACACAGTGAATATTCCATTTCACTTTCACCAATAAAAATTAAGTTCTATTCACATTTTTGTCTTTGTGTCTCCACATACTTTGGAGCCTATCTCTTGCCACAACTAGTAGAGATTATTCATTCAGGACCATAAGGTAATTGCATAGCCTTCCCTGTCATCTAACCAAGTCTTAGTACAAATCTAATCCTAAGGTTAGGATTCCCCGTTGTGTATCTGTGCCGCGTCTCAGAACACAACAGCAAATTACTTGTCAACAAGGGATTGGTCTGCTCCAGTGTCAAATAGTGCTGTGCCTTGGTATCTGCAAAAGAAGAAAGGATAAGTGAGGAGTTTATTTCCAGTTTGACTGCAAATAGTATAGGATTGCTGGAGGGTACTTGAATCATGGTAATTGAGTCCAAGTCCTGGTCCCTGTACAAGTCTTGTGTATTGGGGGGAGGGCGGCTTGCCTAAGCACTCACCTAAACTTTTCTCTCCTTGGTTGTGTTGTCAGTGTTCATCTGATTCACTTGGGTGGTATGGTTTCTGCCTTGAGGATGGAGGTTATTGGTTTAGTTGTTCTTCTTTTTGGGACAAGGGTCATTCTTTGCAGTTGGGCTTTATTTTAGCTTGTTTGTTGCATGCATGTTGTCAGATTTCTGGGCCGCTTGCTTTCCTTCCAAGAAGACTTCTTGGAGATTCTTCCAGCAGCTCATGTCAAATTGGGACCTTATGTGTGTGGGGAGACCATTGTAGAAGTCTAATCATGGTCCAGTCTCATCAGAGTTGATAGTGTTGGGAGCTTGTTCATGTATATCTTCATACACTGCAATGTATTCCTTGATGATTCCTGTCATTTTTAAGGTTTGGAGTTCTGTCATGATAACAACATTGGAGTCCTTTATGGTAAACTTTTCAAAGAAGGCATTCTTGAACATGTCCTAATTTTTACTGTGATCAGGATGTTGATCAAACTATTCACTCACAAAGCAGGAGGCAGCCCCAGTAACACACAAGGCAATTTCACTTGCCCAGAGTCTTTTGGGGTAGCACACTTGTGTGGATTTATTTTGAGTGCTTTGAATCCAGAGATTGGCATTCTCACAGCACAGTCCTGAGAAAATCCCTATTTCTGCTGTGCAGGGGCATTGAAATACAATATTGGGTATTTTGGGCATGTCTAGGATTAGAGGTGAGTTCAAGACTCCTCAAGTACTGAGGAAATTGTACTGTTTGGTTGGTACAAGGATATTGTTGAAGATAGTGAATCCTGTGGGGACGTCCTGATCTTCTTCATATTGTCTCCTGCCAGTGGGGAGTACCATATGCTGGGTTCTTTTCTTTGGAGGAATTTTTCCTTTGAGTTGTGTAGGTGTGGATAACCTACCTGTGCTACCACTGTTGAGTATATACTTCTGGGAAGTATAAAAACAAGTAAAGGGGGAAATTAAGAAGAGAATGATACTTTATTTGATATGAGTTTAGAGTATTATATAGTATCATGAGAAGCCACATGTTATCCATGTACATTATGGTAGTCATGGGGCTTATCCAAGTAATTGTTCCTCTTAAGTCATGAAGTCTGTCCAAGTAGTATTCTTTTTAGGACTTGAAAGGTCTGATCCCTGTAATAGATGGGCAATTGATAGTAGTGTCACCAACTTAATGATTAGTTGGGGAATCACTCAAGGAATTAATTTCCCAAGAGATATTAATTGAAGATGTTGCAACAGCTGATTGCACTTCAATGTATATTTCTGGTTTATAGTTAATAAAATAAAATTTGATAAAAATACCTTTATTCAATTATCAATAGGCTTCCTATACAGTAGTTTTCATAGCTATGGCACTAAGTAAAAAAACTGATATTCAAACAAAAACAACTTAGATGTAAAAAACCAACTCAGATTCAAATAAAATTTAAAAAATACACTAAATTTATATAGATTTAGAATAGATTTGGATTCATTTCAATTTTGTTCTGAGATGTGTTGATTTTGTTTACATATAAGTTATTTTTACTTACAGATAAGTTTTTTGCTTGGCGTCATAGCTGTGAAAACTATTGCAGATAAATTATGGAAAATTTTATTTTTAAAATGGTAACATGCTGTGAAAAAAATTTAGACTAAACATTTTTCTTCTAAGGATCTGATCCAGCTCCTATTTTGGAGGCTCTATACTTGGTGACTTCAAAATCAATTCTCAGGGGGATGATTTCCCAAGAGAGATAATTGTAGATGCCTTTCAATAAGAATTATTTGGTTTTTCTCGTTTCTTTTACTTTAAAAGGCATGCTTAGAATATAAATTCAGGGGGTTAGCAAAAAACTTAACTTTTACTTAATTTTTTTAGCTAACAATAAGCTTTGGTACAAGTTAATAGTGGTTTATAACTTAAGTTTGATAGTTGAAGAAGTTCCCATCAAAATTAAATTTTTGTTAATATTGGCTTTGATTAGGTTTCAAGAAACCCTTTTGCAAGTTTTGATAGTAATATATAATTGGAGATAGTTGGACTATAATGATGTTTAAGATAGTTATGGCTGAAAGTACTTGAGTGAAACCTGTGAAGATTGGTTTGTGAAATAAAAAATTACAAGTCAAATTGGATGTGTATTGCACTTTTTGCATGCTCATCTTAATGGATAAGACAAGTGTGTAATTGATTAAAAATTAATTTATTTTGGTGGGAAAGTCCATAGCCTGAAAAGATGAGTGCCATCGTAGTTGGGGTGAATTCCTACGCTTTCAATGATTGGTTCGTCATCAGATTGTTTCGTGATCAGGGCAAAATCTTCTGCACCATTGGCAACCATCTCATCAATGTGGGCGTCAGAGGCAGCTTGCTCGGCTGCGGTAAGTCTGCCTGTTGCAACGGGGGATGCAAGGGCGGTGGCAAGAAGAGCAACAAATATTAAAGGAATCATGTAGCTTTAGGTTCGATGGCTATGGTATATATATCATAGTTGGTTTTTAGAATGTATATTTCTACAAGTTTGATAGACAGCAAGCAGTCCTCCTTTTGGGCAGTGATCGCAGCAATTCAGCCAAGTGCGATTGTGAAACAGAAGCACATCGCCTGCAATAAACTACTTTAATGATGTGTGCCACGGCCCTTTATCACAGCCACATCGCCTTACTGAGGTGATCTACTCTGCTCCCCATTTTTATCCCAATTTTATAAACTCTAAATAAAAACTCAATTTTAAATTCCAATTAAAATCAGCGAGCCATATGATCTACTCTTAAACGGAGTACGCTTTTCAAACAAGAGTGGTATAATTGAGAGTGAAATGCTAAAATAGCGAGCTTAAAACATTAATAAAGTAGAGCGTAAAAAGTGATAAACTCGCAATACGGCCTCAGTAAATAAATTGTTTTCAAAAAAAGCCACTGAACTTCAATCCAGCCAATAAAACATACAAAAATCCCGAAATGATTCAAATATAAGAGTACTAGCTAAGTTGTTTTTTTGAGGTAAGAATATCTTCCGTCAGTTATTGTTCTATCAACCAATTTCCAGTCACAGTGAAGAAAATTGATTGAAAGAACCCGTTTTGATTTTTCCTTTTTTTATTAACTAGCTTAGTTAAACATGTTTTTTACTAAGCCAAACCCAACTTTTTAACTTCTTCAAGCCATTTACCATCATTTGGTTGGGAGTTGATTTCTACTTTTATTTATCATATAAAAATTTAAGGAAGTTAAAAAACATGGATCAAAAAGACGACTAAACACATGGAATTTTCTGTTGAAACCAAAAGATCCAAGCTGTTATTGTTTTTCTCTGATTTATGTTGATAAAAATAATTTTTAACAAGGCAAAAATGCGGCCACTTTACATTTAAAAGGCTTGAATATGGTTTTTTAGTTAATGTCACAATATCTATGATTACTCCCTCTTGGGGAAGTAATTCCCTGAGGGATTCCCCAATTAGTCATTAAGTTAGGGGCACTCTTATCAGACACCCATCTTATGCGGGGATCAAACCTTTCAAATCCTAAATAGAACATTACCTGGATAAGCCTCATGACTACCATGACATACATGGACAGTATGTGGCTTTCCATGATAATAAATATTAACCTATATTCATATCCAATAAAGTATCATTCTCTTCTTAATTTTCCCCTTTATCTCATTTATTATATTTCCCAGAAGTATACACACAACAGTGGTAGCACAGATAGGTCATCCACACCTATGCAACTATAAGGAAAAGTTCTTCCAAAGAAAGGGACCCAGCAGATGGCACTCTCCACAAACTGGAGAAGATATAAAGAAGGTCAGGACATCTCCACAGGGTATACTGTCTTCAACAATATCCTTGTACCTACCAAACAGTACAACTTCTTCATCACGCAAGGAGTCCTGAACCCACCTCTAATCCCAGACAAGCCCAAAATACCCAATATTGTATTTCAATGCCCCTGCACAGCATAAATTGGAACATTTTCATTACTACACCATAAAAATGACAACCTCTGGATTCAAAGTACACAAAACAAGTTCATACAAGTTAACTACCCCCAAAGACTCTGGGAAGGTAAAAGTGCCTTGCAAGTTACCAGGATGGCTTCTTAATTTGTGAGTGATTGGTTTGAATAACACCACAATAATAATGAAGACTTGGATATGTTTGAAAAGTTTTTTTTGGAAAAATTTACCTTAAAGGACTCTGACATAGTGACCATGACAGAACTCCACAAAAGCAAAATATCATGACAGAACTCAGAAACTTTGATATTATGAGAACCATTAAATAATATATTACAGCATATAAAGACATACTGATCAAGCCCCTGACAGTATTAACTTTAATGAGGCTGGCCCACACCTGGACTTCTATGATAGCCTCCTCACACAAATTAGATGTCAGTTTGATATGAGTCAATGCAAGAACCTCAAAGATGTATTCTTAGAAGGAAAGCAAGCTTATCAGAAATCTGATCATCTACATACAGCCGTTAAACAGAAGAAGATTCCCTCAGCAAGAAAGGATACATATTCTAAAAAAACCAACTGAGCCATAAATCCCAATCCTCAAAGCAGAATTTGCAGTACTCGGGCAAATTAAATTAGTACCAACACCACTCATGAGAAGAAAAAATATCAGGGGAGTTCTTAGGCAAGCTTCTCTCTCCCACATTACAAGAATTTTCAGGGACCAATATGTGGACTCAATCATGATCCAAGTGCCCTCCAGCAATCCTATACTGTTTTTTTGCCCAAACTGGAAATAAACTCCTCACTTATCATTACTTTTTTGGATACCAAGGCACAACACTATTTGACACAAGAGCAGACCAATCCTTTATTGACAAGAAATTTGCCAACCACATGAAACTACCTACAACTAGAGCAACATCAAAAGTATTATCATGGCAGACAATAATTCACCCCAGTCAGTAAAGAGGCAAACCCCTTAGAGGCCCAGATAAGAGACATAAAGACTACCCTTAGTGGCCCCAACATTCCAATACCTAAGTATGATGTAGTGTTTGACCTAGATTGGATGAGAAATAAAAAAGCTTGCATTAATTGGGACAGTTCCACACTCACAATACAACAAGAAGAGGTACATCATCATGTATACCCTACTAACCTTGACACCCTCATAAGAGATCATGTATTTGTGAAGATTACCAAAGCATAAGAGGAAAATAATACCAGAAGGATTAAATAGTGCCTTTTCTCATACAAGGATATTCACTTCAAGAATGTAGAAATCTTGCAAGGGCAATATCCTGTACAAAAAAATGGTCCAAGGATTCACATCTGTCTTTCAGAAAACCTGCCAGAGCTCCCCCACAACTGAGGCATACAACATGAAATCAATCTCAATGTAAATGTATCCAATGTTATTCCTAAATATCAATTGAAACCACAAGAAATAAAGCCTTAAAGGAGCGCCTAGCCAAAGCATTAGAAAAGAGTTTACAAGACCCTAAAAGACTATATTTGGTGTGGCTTTCTTTTTTGTGACCAAAAAACTGTGACTTATGCCTTGTTAATAGATTGCCAAGCCATAAACAAAGTCAAAACGTATGACCAGGTATCCTTTTCCTCTAATTTACAGCATCTTTGATTCTTTAAGGAGTTTGTCGCAGATACTGAATGGATTAGACATAAAATTGCCCATCTAGGGATCAAGCAATGGAACAATTGCGCAGTTGCGCTATTGCATCTTAATTCTAATAGTGTTAAAGACGTTTAAAACACGCCAAAAACGGGTGTTTGATTTGCCTTTTGATTGCGCACAAGGCACATGCTTCACTTCTGGGATTATAAATAGAAAAACTAAGTTATTTATATCTACCTCCTTAAGGGAAGCCGCAAGGAAGCAGTTGTTCTCTTGCGTGGGGCTTTTAGCTGTGCCACTCCACTCCACTCCCCTCTATTTGGAAAATCCTTCTTTCTGTGCCTCCCTGCCTCTGGTGGCAATTCCCCCGCCTTACACTATATAAGTGCAATGCTATCCAAATAAATACCAGTATTGTCTATACACCTTTTATTCTTCTGTCCTTCATAGGCTGTCACTATACCATCAACAGGTATAGTATTAAGAATTAGGTCACTGACTAACTATTTGTAGAAACTAGCAACCCTTTGCTGCCACTTTTACGACATTGGTGCACATGTCTTACACCATCAACAGCCCCCACCCCCGCGGTCCTTTCAATAAGGAGGGAGGTATGCCCCTGGTCCAGTCTCCTGCCACTGCTTCCCCTTACCACCAGGCACCAGCCTTCACTTCTGCTAATGCTCATGCTGGGGAAAGAGCAGGTGCTCCCTATGGCCTGCCCAACCTGAGTCAATTCATGCCAGAACACCTATGCCCCCAAGCTATTGTTTTTGGCCAACCACTTCTCCTACAAGCCCCTGCTCCCTTGGAGATGGACGCCAACTCTTCACCTTCTGAGGATGCCATCCGTAATGCCATACACGCCATTGATGCTGGTGCTGCTGGCAATGGTTCTTGCTCTGAACACCTGGCCATTCAGTAGCCTTCTGCTGAAAACGCCTTGGGTTGCTTCCAGAATCTCTCCCAGGTCAACCCTGACCAGCTCCGCTGTGACCTCTGTACTGTCAAGCATATCAAGGACTACCTACAACAATTCACCCATCCTGCCGGATGCCACAACCAAATGCACCTGGGCCGCATCCAAAGCCTAGTGCATGACCAGGGAATACTGGTATCTAACCAACAGATGTTCCTCCAGGTCCTTTACTCTGAGCTGGGTAATACTTTCACCACTGTCAATCAGTACCTTGCCAAAGTTACCAACGCCCAGAACACCATGCTCCACTGGGTCAATGCCATCAAAGCAGGTATAGCTAAGCTAGTGCCAGTACATGTGATACAGACCCTCACCCATCAGGGTGTAGATGCCAATTGGATTAGTGTGGTTACTACTCACGTGCTGGAGATGGCCCCATGGTTTGAAGCCTGACTCACGAGGTAGAAGTCCTAGCCCACCGCCTTGCCACCATTTTCTTGTTCACTCCCACATCTGCCGCCACCAATAAATCCCCTTCCAGCGCCCTTCTTGGTTGAGACATCCTTGAGCTCTTTGATCACTACAAGAAGATGCAGACAGAATTGGTCCAGCAGAGTGCCAATCTTGCCTTCCTTTTTGATGGCCACTACACTGTGTCAGAACTTCAGGATTGTCTCAAACTTTGACAATCTCATGACAGAGCTGATAGCCAGACCCAAGCCAGGAAGGACAAGGAATTGGTAGCCTTGCTCCAAGCTGAGCTTGCCACTCACAAAAAGCACATCACCTCTCTGGAAGATGACTTGGATATCACCCGCCAGGAGAACAAGGTCTACCAAGATGAGCTGGACAAACAACAACTTCTCCTGGACGCCTTCCAGAGCCAATTGAATAGGATGGACAGTAAGATTATGGCTATCAACTTACAGGCTATGTCCATCAACCCCAAGAGTCACCAAAGTCCACTGAGGTCCTCTAGCCCTGAGTTCTATCATAGCTACAGAAGCAATGAGGACCACACTTGGCTGGCTCCTAACGCTGTACAAGTATTAGAGCCAGTACTGGAGTCTGAGGATGACGTCCTGGCCACCCCTGAAGATTCTGGGGCTGCTCAAGACAGAGAAAGTGAACAGGAAGCCCAGCAAGAGGAGAATTGTTGCCGCGCCTCTGAGGCTAGGTTTGCTGCCTCCACTCTCAGCCGTTCCCGTCTCACCCGCTCTCCAGTGAGGATCACACCTGCTCCTCTCCAACATGGCTCCAAAAACTTCAAGCCCATCAATCTACCCAAGTTTAACGGCAAGAGCAATGTGGCCATGTTATTACATATGTACTAGAACTCCATGTATGGTGCAGACAATGCCATGAGGGACTCCACAATCATCAACTGTCAGGATGCTGAGACTCAAACCATTATCTTGCCACGTCTCCCTGAGAATGACTGGACATTTGCCAACATCTCCAGAGCCTTGACAGAAGAATTTGGTAGCCAAGAAGCACTCCTTGGTTGCAAGATGGACTTTGCCAACACCAAGTTAAAGGTGGGGGAAACTCTAGAAGACTTCACTTCTAGGTTCTACCTTGAAGCTCAAACTCTGTTGTCTATGAGTGCTGTGCAGTTTATTGATGTGCAGTCAGCACTCCTTAATGATGTACGCGTCAACCAGGAACTATCTCTGGCTCTTAAGTCAGGCATTTACAACACTTGCACCATACCAGACCTGATCCGCCTCCTATGCACCTACAAAGAGGAGTTTGAAGTCCCTCTCCCTGAAGGCCGCCCTTGCCAGCAATCTGAGCATAGACCACGCGTGGCTGTTGAGATGCCCAAGCCTTCTGACAAGGTTGGGCCTGCTCCAGTCAACAATAGCCCCCGTACTTGCTTCAAATGTGGTATGGCTGACCACTTCTCTCAGGAATGTAGGAATCCACGCCAAAAGATCCATCATGTAGGCATGGAAGACACTGAGGAGGACTACGCCAAGGACGCTGATATTGAGGAGGACAATGAGGACCAGTCAAAAAACTACTAAGCAGCCAGGACAAGGATAATTCCTTGACTGCCTTTGTAATTTTGACACCCTCATCTCCCCCCATACCACTGCCCCCCGACAAACCAGATCAGAGACCTGCTGTCTTGCCATCCTCTGGGACCAAACCTAAGGATGAACCCTCTTTGATTGACTTTAACTCCCAACCAATACATGAGGATGCAGAGTCTGATGGAGTTCAAGAGGATCTCCTCCATCAAGTCCTCACTGTTAACACGCAAACTCATTGGACTACACTTTGCCCTGAGGTGCTTATCCTCCATATAGCTCAGAGAACAGTGTCCTTACCCTATGCTGAACAACTGGCTCAACCAGGCGTTGAGGTCACTCATGAGGAGGACAGTGCTTAACAACTGGCCAAACTGCTCCACACAGTAAACGTCTCAGCACCGCTAGAATCCCTCAAGGAAGTAAGCCCAGCTGTGGGAGCTGCCATGGCTACCTTCCTGGAGAATTTCAAAGGACTAAGCGTACACCAGGTCTCAAAGATTGTGGAGATCAGAGAGGACAATCAGGATTGCACCTATATCAACCTGGTAGTGAATAAGACTCATGTCTGAGCCATACTGGATACTGGTGCCCCTGGGAACATTATCTCCTCACGGCTGGTTAAGAAGCTTAAGCTGGCACCAGACTTGGCCTACCATGAAGAGTTTGGTACTGCTGGGCCACTGACCACTAGAGCAAAAGGAGCCTACTCTTCTCTTCCCCTTTGCTTTGGGAAGCTAATGGTCACTGCTCCTGCTATAGTTCTGGAAAACAACAGCTATGACATTCTTATTGGGACTAGCTTCATGGTTCAGTATGACACTGTGACTAACCATGGAGACCATACATTTGGAATCTTGGGCCACTCCATACCCATGATCTATCATGGCAATTGCCTGTCTGACCTGTCCTTACGCCGTCTGCACTACAAAAATCTGGAGTACGCTGACAGAGAGCTTCCAGTTGCTTGTACACTGCATAGTAAGAAGGTCAAGGTGCTACCTCTCTCAATTGGGGAAGCCAAGGGTATCCCAGTCTACGCCTCCTGTAATGTGACTATCCCACCTGGCACTCAGGTGATCCACAATACGGGCCTCTTGATGGCTCTACCAGCTGGCACTCATGGAGAAATCTTTGGCATCCCTAATTCCTCCAGACTAGAACCATGGGTTGCACCAGGCATCTTCATGCCAAGTGAGAAGGAGGTACTCATACTCTTGACCAACATGAGTTGTGAAGCTATGGTTGTCTCCAAACACCAACTTCTGGCTTATATATAACTGGAAGAGCATGAAAACCTGCAAGAGACCGCCCCCTTTGTGGACTTCTCTGAGCTGGGTCTACCTTGTGAGCAACCACTGGTGCTATTGGTCATAAGCCACAACTCTCTATCCGGCCTCTCCAAAGAACAGAAGGATCAAGCTATGAATCTCTTTGCCCAGTATAAGGATGTGTTTGCCAAGGATGATTATGACCTGGGCAAGGCTGCACATGTTGCTCACCATATCAACACCCAAGGCAGTCCACCTATCCACTCCAGACCCATATGGCACAGTCAAGCCAATCATGCCGTGGCTAACAAGGAGCTTCAGAAGCTATTGGGATCCGGCTTACTGGTCCCCGGTAAAAGCCTTTGGGCTTTCCCTCTCCTGATTGTCAAAAAGAAGGATGGCAGCAACCGTGTGGTGATTAACTACCGTTGACTGAATGCTGTTACCAAGAAGGATTCATATCCCCTCCCTTGTATTGACAATACCTTGGACCAACTGGGTGGCGCCAAGTTCTTCAGCGCCATGGACCTTATCAGTGGGTACTGGCAGATTGACCTACCCCCTGCTGATAAAGAAAAATGTGCAATCATCACTGATCAAGGGCTATTCCAACCCACAAAGATGCTTCAAGGTCTGTCCAATGCCCCAGCTACTTTCCAATGGGCTATTGATGCAGTGATGGGCGACCTCAAACTCACCAGTGTCTTAGTCTACCTGGATGACATTAATGTGTTCTCCCAAACCTTTAATGATCACCTACAACACTTGGAGGAAGTCTTCCAGAGGTTACTTGCAGCTAATCTCAAGCTCAAGCCACACAAGTGCAACTTCTTCAAGGAGCACCTTGAGTTCTTGGGGTTCATCATTAGCCAAGATGGACTCCGCCCTGTACCTCTAAAGGTGGAAGCCATTGAGCAAATGCAGATCCTGGCCAATAAGCAGGACGTGCAGGTCTGCCTGGGGATTATTGGGTACTACCGCTGCTTCATCCCCAACTTTGCATCCCTGGGTGACCCCCTGTTTCAACTCCTCTGAGCTGATAAGGAATTCTTCTGGAGCTCAGCGTGCCAATCTGCTTTCAATGCTCTCAAAGGAACACTGACTGCAGCCCCTGTGCTGGTCTTCCCTGACTTTGCCAAGCCATTTGTGATTTATACAGATGCTAGTCTGACAGCAATTGGGGGTGTTCTCTCCCAACTGGACTCCAACAGACTTGAACACACTTTTGGATACTGCTCATGTACGCTTAATGTTCACAAGAGGAACTAAACTGTCACCAAACGAGAGTGTCTGGCTGTGATATACTCCTACCAACAATTCAGAGTCTATCTCCATGGGGTACATTTCACGGTTGTAACAGACCATGCCTCCTTGCAATAGCTGAAGACCCTCAAGGACCCTGAAGGACGTCTGGCGTGTTGGGCCATTAAATTTCAGGCTTATGACTATGAGATCATTCATCGAGCCGGGGCAGCCCACCAGAATGCTGACTGTCTCTCCACCTTCCCACTGTTGCCTTAGTATCTCCCATGGCTGACATTCTCTATGACAAGCTTATGGAGGATCCTTCTTTGTGGGGGGAGGAGCTGGTAGAGATACAGAGAGCTCTCAAGAAGCTAACTGTTGATACCAATGTATCTAAGGGACAAATCCTGAAGCTTTATGGAGACTCTTGGCTACCCTACATACGCCCATCCCTACACATGGACTCAGTGGTGGCCGCTCACAAGACTACTGGCCATGATGGCATACAGAAGACGTTAGCTCTGCTACAGCAACACTGCTTCTGGGAAGGAATGCACACTGAAGTAGTGGATATGCTAGCCAACTGTCATTACTGCAACATTGAGAGGCCTAAGGTTGCCAAGTTTCATCACAGACTGGTACGCCCTGGGTTTGCCTTCTACACTATAGCCATTGACGTAGTGGGCCCCATGCCAGCTATCAACAGTCACAACAAGTTCATCATTGTGGTGTTTGACCATCTGACTAAATGGGTAGAGGCCAAGGCAATTCCCAACTAATCTGTACTGATGACGGCCATGTTCATCCTGGAGAATATCATATATAAACATGGTTGCCCCCAGATCCTGATGACAGACAATGGTACCAACTTCACCAGTTACATCATCCCCCGCCTCAACCAACCTATGGGAATTTGTGGGACACTATCCACTCCTTATCACCCACAGACAAATGGCATGGTAGAGCACACTAATGGGAGCCTGGTCCAGATACTCTGGAAGCTCAGTCACCAACATGAGACTGAATGGGATACCTTCCTGCCTGTGGCCACCTTTGCATACAACAATGGGTATCATCAGGCCACTGGCAAGCTGCCCTTCCAGCTTCTCTATGGCCGGCAACCAGGACTTCCCCCTTTACTATATTCCTTGGTAAAGCCCAGCCTGGCTGTGTCCCCAGAGGTGTACCTCAACAAGCTGGTTTAAACTCTTATTTGCTTGCAATCAGAGGCCTACACCGTAAACTTAAACCATAAGTTGCAGGACCTAGAACAAGCTGCATCCAAACACCCCGCTTTACCCACTTACCTGGTAGGAGACTCAGTCTACTTCTTCAGCAATAGAGGGTACAGCCACAAATCCAAACTTGCCTCTCTTTGCCAAGGCCCAGTTAAGTTATCCAGAAGACTGGCCCCAACTTCTACACCCTTAAGGACCCCCATTTTGGGCAATTGATCACTAGAGTACACGCTCAGTATATGTGTGCTGCTCCTAGTGACCAAGAGTAAGCCCCAATGAGTACAATAACCCAAAAAAACAAAAGCCTAATTAAAAAATTCCATGGGTTGTTGTCCTGTTTGCAATAGTGTTGCACCAAAGTATGAGGAATAAGAATGAAAGAACAAGGTGTTTATTGGAGACTGACAAGACTCTTCCAGTACCACACCAACTGTTCTACCACCTGAATGATAGCCAAGAAACACAACTGGTTGCCTACAGATCCACAAAGCCAATGACCAAGGATTGGGCAACAAACATCCACCAAGCAAGACACACAATTGACCCAACACTATAGCTGCTACCTAGAGACGCCAAGCCATTCTTGACCCTGTTGTCTAATCCAGTGGAGGGAAATGTTGCAGATCCTGAATGGATTAGACGTAAAATTGCCCATCTAGGGATTAAGCAATGGAACAATTGTGTGGTTGTGCTATTGCATCTTATTTCTAATAGTGTTAAAGAAGTTTAAAACACGCCAAAAATGGGTGTTTGATTTGCCTTTTGATTGCGCACAAGGCACATGCTTCACTTCCAGGATTATAAATAGAACAACTAAGTTATTTATATCTACCTCCTTAAGGGAAGCTGCAAGGAAGAAGTTGTTCTCTTGCATGGGGCTTTTAGCTGTGCCACTCCACTCCCCTCCATTTGGAAAGTTCTTCTTTCTGTGCCTCCCTGCCTCTGGTGGTAATTCCCCCGCCTTACACTATATAAGTGTGATGCTATCTAAATAAATACCAGTTTTGTCTATACATCTTTTATTCTTCTGTCCTTCATAGGCTGCCACTATACCATCATCAGGTATAGTATTAAGAATTAGGTCACTGACTAACTATTTGTAGAAACTAGCAACCCTTTGCTGCCACTTTTACAACAGGGTTACAATTATTTAATAAGATTGATCTGACTACAGGATACTATTAAATTTAAGTCAACACTGAAGACATCCCTAAAATAGCATTTAGAACCAACTATGGCTCCTTTGAATGTGCAGTGATAAACTTTGGCATTACTAATGCTCTCAGTACATTTTCCACATTAATGAATGAAGACTTAATAGAAAACATTGGTTAATAAGCCATGGTCTACCTAGATTACATAATCATCTATATCCAAAGCAAGAAGCAGTAGTGTAAAGGTGTTACTACAGTGCTTACTGCCCTCCAAGACAAAAAGCTGGTTGTCAAACCTTCCAAGTGTCATATATTCTCCAAGGAGCTACCTTTCTAGGATACAACATTGGCAATGACAGTTTAAAAATAGATCCTGAAAAGATAAGAGATCTAAATGTATTACACCACCTCAATATAATAGCAAATTCTGTACTGTAGATTCAGACTTGCTGGCAAAACGTGGGTTTTTCAAATCCAAGTACCAATTCCAAACTTTAAATGCAAGCAACTCAGCTGAGTAAAGAATAAAAAAATAATAAAATCAATCATTTTGTTTGAATTTTTTTTATATTTTTTAAATTCTCAAATTTCATATCCCTATTGCAGATAATTCAACTATTATAAGACAAGGCTCATCAAGAAAATGTGGGATAACTGAATTAGAAATGCAGGATTCTGATGTAAGATTTGATATTTTTTTAATTCAATTGAACCAAAGACAGTCTGAAATACCTAACAAATATAAAATTGCAGGATTTTCAAATCCAAGAACCAAATTTCAAAGCATAAAGGGGGTAAATTTGAAGTTGATTTTATTAAAGTATGTCTTAAAAAGGATGTCAACAGATCTAGTTTGGATTCACCTAGATTTTTTAAAAACCAATTACATCCTTGAATAATCACCTAAATTCCTTCTAGTGTATCTAAAATTTGGATGCCTAATATTCACTAAAGTAGATATAATTGGAAATGAAATTGAATAAATATACACCCCTCTTATTTAGTCTAGTTTATTTAATAAAAAATAATAGGTTTTCTTCTCCCAATAATCAAGATAATGAGCTTTTTCCTTGTCTTGAAGAAATCATGAAGAAGTACACTTAGCCTCCTAATTTAGTAGCCATAACCACTGGTAATTTCTAACCCGCAGACCCCACTCATAACACTACCCAAGAGTGGGTTTTTTCTTCTTGGTCTAGTATGACCTTGTTTATGCACCACACATATGTTACTAGTAACCAGAACCATACACTGGCACTTTTATCTTCCAGTAGCTAATCAACTCAGGATGACACTCATAGAATTAAAAATCCAGGAGCAGACAATCATATGGTATATTTTGTTGCCCAAGACAAATAAATCCATACTCCAGACAATTTTCCTGTAAGACACAGAATAAAACTCATAACTCCTAAAAACATTCAGCATATGGTCAAAAAACATAGGATGCTTGTATCCCTTGGGGAAATTGCAACTGTGATAAGCTTTCAAAGTCCAATATGGCTGTAACTATGTGAACCTAGTCCAAATGTGGTCCTATTCCTGAAAAAACACCAGCTGGGTCCTTTATGTTAGCTTAAGGGGACAGAGCCTACCCATACACAATGGCTATTATGGCAAGTGACCCCTAAATACCCTTATTCCAGGTGTACCTCCAACTAATACTCCATGAGATCTTCATCATTAAAAGAACAGTTGATTCCTGGATGAATGAAATTGTGGTTGCTTCAAGGGTTGTGACCAATCAAGATTTTAATGGGATAAAAATAGTGGACATAGACCCTTAAAATTCCAATTTTATTAAGTTCATCAAAAAAGGGCAATGAGAACTTGTGATGATATCATTTTTTAATGTACATGAAGGCTTCTGTAAGTATCCAAGACTTTGAAAAAAAAGTGCATCTAATCTGAAGTGTACAAGTGAGCCTAATTTTGTAAAAATTGAAAGAGTTTTATTGTCTGTTTCCCCAGTAGGTATGGATTTACCCTTTACAGTATTTTTCAAAGCTCTGGCGCTAAGCAAAAAAACTCATCAGTAAGAAAAAACAACTTATATGTAAAAAAATCAAATCAGATGAAACCAACAAAATAAGTGAGCCCAAATTTGTTGTTAATAAATACAAATTAATTGAATTATATTGTGTTTGCATCTAAGTTGGTTTTGTTTACTTATTAGTTATTTCTGTTTAAATCTCAGTTGTTTTTGATTAAATATTGGTTGGTTTGTTTAGTTTCATAGCTTTGAAAACTACTGTATCAAAAAACATCACTAACAGGTATACTTACCGGAAGGAGCTCAAGGCCATTCTGGAAGAGTGGGAAAGCCAGAAAGCTAAGCACACAGTTTTTTAGTGCTGAGATGAAGCAGTGTGAGTGGGCTTCAAAGTTGAATTACAGCTCCAGGGCATATCTTCTAGACCTACCCCACCAACTACGCTGACATGTATCTTACTGATGTATGTTTATACAGCACTGGTTCTGCAATCAGGAGCTCAAAGCCTGCCACCTACAATGAGCTATGCACCCAAGTTGAGAAGGGTTTTGGGCTTTTCATATCTATATTTATCAAATACTTATTTAATATTATCATCTTCTATGAAAGTGATAGTAATAAGTCAAGAAAATACTCCCACCTACACTCTTGGTTGTGGTTTAGCATGTTGAGTTAGCCTATGTGACTGAATAAGAATTCAAGTAATTGAAGCAGGTGACTCTTGTTGTTTCTTTCCAATCAACCAACTTGGCCTCCCCAGCCCCCTAAGACACTACCAGCAATCTTCTGACTCAGAACCCCTTTCCAATCCCACTTTGCTACCATCAAATATATCTCTTATGCAGATGTAGATAACATTGATGTTCTTTCTGCCACCACTTTATCATACCTCCTTCTAAGCAAATAGAAAAATCTTCATCTCTTTGATTTAAAAAAAAATTTATTCTATAAAATATATATTTATTTAAAAATATATTTTATAGAAAACTTTTGAGTTATAGTAAATAACATTATGTATAATTTCTGAATTAATGTGCTATGTCCATATAGATCTATATGACTCAATCTAGTACCTTTAATAATATTAATATAGTTATTGATTTAAAATAACTATATTTGCATTATTAAATTTATTGAATTGAGTCATATATATGGACATATCACATTAATTCAAAAAATATAAATAATGTTAAAAATGCTTGAGGTATTTTGAAATCTAATATTAATTTATACGTATATGTTTATTTAATAAGCTTCACAAATTATAAGCTGTATACACAAGTGTAGTGGCATGTTTTTTTTGAACCAAAAGAATTTTAGAATTAATATTTAATAAAATTTATATACACTAGAATATAGATAGTTTTATAAATATCTATTGTGATTGATTACTTGTAATATCAGAATAGGTGTACAGTAGTTTTCAAAGCTATGGTGATAAGCAATAAAAACTCCTCTGTAAGCAAAAAAAACTCAGATTCAAACAAAAATCAACTCATGGAAACAAAATCAACTCAGATGCAAAAGAAAAAATCTATAAACTTATATTGATTAACAGTAGATCTGGATTCACTTCTGTTTTGTTTTCATCTGAGTCCATTCCACTTTCAGATGAGTTGATTTTGTTTTCATCTGAGTTACTCTTACTTACAGATGAGTTTTTTTTTAGCGCCATAGCTTTAAAGACTACTGCATATATAATCCAAATAAATTTCAACCCAAGAAATTTATGTTTCTTTATTTGAAAAAATACATTCTAATATAATAAACAAAATAACTTATCTCACATGCCAATTAATGCAAGCTTGTTTACAATTATTGGCAATAAGTGTAATAATTAATTTATTTAATAACAATTGCTTGTATATTGTACATTAATTGATACAGTATAAAGGCTTTATTTGGGTCTTTTTAGGAATTAAAAAAGACCAACATCTCAATTTAATTACTGAACTTAAAGCTGCCCTACAAAAAGTTGTGAAAATATAATAGAATATACAGTGTGTAGTCACAAAACAGCTAGGTCATGAAGGAAAAAGAGTTATTTAAAAAGAAAAAATTAGGTGCAATATGTTAATTTGAATGACGCCAACTCAAAAACGCCATCTAGAAAGACGCCATCTCAAAAATGTGTCCAAAAACGCCATCTAGAAAGATGCCATCTCAAAAACGCCATCTTGGACTTATGGCTAAACTGCGCCAGATAACTTAAAATATTGATAAAAGCCCAAAAAACATTTGAATAGACTTAAAATCATCCAAGGATTTCAAATCTGAAATAAAAATATGGGGTCAGCTAATACCAACTATAGTGCACAAAGCTCCAAAGTCAATACATCCTAAAACAGTGCTATTTTTGTATTAAATTTTAACACTATATTAAACATGTATATACATATTAAAAGTTAAAATCAAATATTTTAAAAAAGGAAGTTTATTGTTAAAGAAATTGGATTACACATTAGATCCAAGGGCTGTGGCAATGCCTTTGAGATGGGTAAGGCAGCCCTCTCTGGTGTAATAGGCCAAAGCCGCTTTTGTAACACTTACAAACTTGACCTGCTGGCCAGCATGCTTGGCTATAAAAGCTTTGCCTTTGACAGCCTGGGAATATAGCTGATTCCTTTGTGCATGCTGAACCTTAAGCTTCTTGATGACCATATTGAACATAGGCTTTTTTGCCTTAACCAGGCGGGGAAATTGGTTATGCCAACCTTCAAGTGAGGAGGTGGTCTTAGTTACGCTGGCTTTGACCTGCTTATAGCAGTTCCAGTTAATTGAGTTGCCACCCTTGCGGATGCGGCAATGTCCCTGGAATACACCTACCCACTGGTGCTCAAAATACTGTATGAAAGGAGCAAAGGCTTCTTGGTTCCCAAGAATGTAATTGTCATTGAGAAGCTTGTCGTAAAAAAGGTTAACCTCTTCCTTTCTGACCATGGCCAGAGCAGCAAAGCAATTGAATATCTTTCTGGCCTCCTTTGTGCCATTCTTGAATACCGGCTTATTGAGGGCTGGGTTTTTCATCAGGTTCTTGCGCAGAGCCTGGCAGTAGTGAAAGAAGCAGCCTTGGGGCCTGCTCCTAAATACCTTGATAAAAGTGTTGGCCTGTGCAGCCTCAAAGTCAACCATCAATGTGGTATGGTAAGGAAGGGACTCGGGCACCTTTTTGGTTATAGCCTGTTGCTCTTGGGTAGCCTCTGGGCTGACCTTCTTCTTCTTCTTGCGGCCCCTTTTCTCAGTTGGCTCTTCTTCAAGTTTAGGCAAGATGGCATCCAGTTTTTGCTTGAGTATATTCAAGGTGTGGATGTAAGTCCCTTCCCTTTTATTAGGGAGAAAGAAGAAGACAAAGGGGATTGTATGTTCATTGACTTGACCATGGATGGCCCAAAGCTGATAAAATAGCTTAGGACAAGAGGCAAAAGTCCCATTGTCAAACCAGGTATTGTACTTTAGAAGGTGTACAAGATCATCTTGTGTTAAAAAGCACAAAATACGGTTTGGTGAACCTTGCCCATTGTTGTGTAGCAAAAAGGGCTTTCCAAGAATGGTAGTCTTTTGGACTTCTAAAAGTACAAGATCATCAATACTTCCAGCGCTGAGGCCAATATTGGCATCAATTGACCGTTGATCAGTCACATACCGTTGGAGTCTGGTCTTTTCTCAAACCTCCTCTCTCTGATCCTTATTCAGGTAAAGGAGATCATGAGTTACCAGCTCAGTTGAAGTCAAGTCCTTGTTGAAAGGAATGGCTTGGCAAAGGTACCAGCGCATAATTTAGTAAAGAATCATATCAGAGCCCAAAAAGTCATGCTCAATAGTGAGCTCCTTGACTTGGGTAAACCCAATTGTAGTTAATTGTGCGGGGCAACCTGGACTATCACATTTGTAGTGATAGTTTGCCATATTTTTTTCCTGGTCATTTCATATGAAAAGGAAGCCGTCCTTGACAAAGCCAGCACCCCCCTTCTTGGTCATAATGGGAAAAAAGTCAGTAAAAATAGCTGGAACTATAAATTGCCTGTTGACGTTGCAGATATTGGCAACTGCATGTAGGTCCCACTCTAGGATAGGTTCCTCCTCTGAGGCTGCAAAACCATGGTCACCAGAGTTGCTTTTGGAGACTCTTTCATTCTCATCTTCATCATTGGAGTGAACATGCTCCTCCTGGAGATCAGAGGGGGAGTAGACAAAGGGAGAGTGGGGAAGGTGTGGGGGTCTTGGCAGGCGTTTTTTCTTTAGGAGTCTGCTTGGAGAGGGTAGCCTTGGTCTTTCTTGCCTGAGTATGAGCGGCCGTGCTCTTGGGAGCCTTGGGGGTAGCGTTGGTGGTAGGCTTGGGAGGCATCTAAGAGCAAATTTGCGTCAGAAAAGTTCAAATTTAGGGAGAATTTTTAAAGAGAAAAATGAGAATGTGTTAAATAAAAAGTAGTCAATATTTTTACATGGAATTGTAGAGAAACTCTCAAATTATATACCATCAAAATTATTATGTTTTTTATTCTGTAAAAATTAAAAATTTATTAGTAGCGCAAGTATGCAAAACTGTGAGTTTTGACTGAAAACTTGCAAGTGAAATGGCATTTTCAAGATGATGTAATTGAGATGCTGTAGCTCAAAAATATAGTGTTTTTGACCATTTTTTATATTAAATTAACAAACTTCTGGTGGAGCTACCTCAACTGGGCCAAAGAGTAAAACTTGAATATTTTTAAAGCCAGCTTATACAACTGGGGTTAAAAAGTACTCAGTTGTTTAGAGGAGATAAAAAATACATAAACGCAAAGTTTCAGATGGTTTCTTACATTTTTTATTTAATTGAGATTTGGTGCTGAACTGTACTTTGTAAAAGTGGAAACAGTCAATTTGTGATGGCGTGCTCTTTATAGCGTCCTATGACACCACATGCTAAAACAGGTTAATTCTTAGTGCCACATTGGTGGGCGCCACTCCTATTGGACGCTTAGTTGCTTAGTAGATTTTGTAATGGGTACATTTTGCACAACAGAAATACCCTCATTACTAAATAAAATCACTAGTAAAACATTGTATTATTGAAACCCAGATAGCAAAGTTCACACTATGATAAGGAATAAGGCTAGCATATTAAACGTGGATTTTTGAATGACTGTGTTGCAGAGGGGTAGTACTATCAAAGTGGTGCTAATTTGGGTTAATTTATTATGTAGGTCTTAAATTAATACCATATTTTATTCCCAATTAATAAGGGAAATGGCTTGGATTAATCACATAAAAGTAAGATATAATGACAAAAAAATCAAAGAACACGCTGCCGCGCCATTTTAATTAAAGCTTAGACGCCGCAGCGCCAACTGAAAATTATCTCAGGCGCCGTGGTGCCAACTAATTAAAACTTCAGGCGCCGCAACACCGCTTTTCAGTAGGTTGGATTTTGTCTTTACAATTATAAATCTACTACCAATCCAAAATATCTTTTTTGATTATACTATTGAGACTAGTGCTTAGAAATATGATTAAGAATTAGATAACCATTTTGGGGATTCAAAAATAGCGCTGCAGCAGCGCTTGATGTAAAAGTAGAGCGGCGCAATGGCATCCAAAATATTTGCAAGGCGGCGCCGCAGCGCCTGGAGCTTTTTTTGCGTGGCGTGGTGGCGCTTTATGTATGATAGAGACGGCGCGGCGGCGCATGTCATTGGATATTCTGCATTAATGATCCAAAATCTACTGCCAATTGAATATATATAAATTTTATATTATAAATTTATGACAATGAGGTTGCAGTAATTCTATTCTGTGAGCTCTGTCATAATTGGCATCATTGATTTTATACTGCTAATTTATGGAGTTGTCTGCTGTAATCCTAATCCGTGAGCTCCGTCATAATTGGCATCATTGCTTGGTCAAAATTTCCAACATATCCCCCCCCATTTGACCAAAAACTACTTTCTTTTTTTCCAAGATGAATCCCAACACCAACAACAACAACACCAACATGAGCCAAGCCTACAACAAAATGATGGCTTCAATGGACAAAGCGGAGCAGTGCACTTTTTGAAAAATGCTGCGCTCAGTTTGTATTGCTTTCTTGAATTGACTTTGGGCCAGTGACTCACAGTTTTGCAAACAGGACTGCGCAACCACCATGGAGGTCTCTGAGCGTAGTACTGCGCCAAAATCTAGTGCCAGGGATTTCCCTGATGAGGACTCCATGTTTGAGGAGCCTCTTCCTGTCAGCAGTGCGCCCCCCAGCGGCAATCCTTCTGGTGCTCAGCACCCATTTCCTCAACGCCTTCCTTCCACTGGTGCGCCTCCCCCTACCTCATCTTCAATGCTCTGCAACCGCTGCAACTCCAACCTTGTGGTGGTGGACTACCCCAACCTCCTTAGCAAGTTTGGGATCTAACACCACAAGGAGACAATGTACAGCTTTGTACAGGCACTACATTCCGACAAGGATGCAATGACCCCAATTTGGGTAGGGGAGCTATACCACGGCCAGTATGATGCCTCATGTTTGGCCGCTGAGGTGCGTCTAGGGCTGCACAGCTACCCTGCCCCTCAGTGAGATTTCCGCGCAACATGCACATATCATTGCTGTCCGCAATGAGTATATTGACAAGGTGGCTTGGGTTTGGGCTCTTGAGCTTGCAGCAGATCCCAGCTTCCATCAGACCTTGGACTTGCTCATCCAAGCCAACACCAACTGTCGCTTCTCTGCCACGTTCAAGGCGTATCTTCAAGCCATTACCACTGGTAATGCTTCTCTCTACCTTCCTTTGGCTGCCGCAACTTGCCACTTTATGTGGTATCCTCCCAAAAGTTGCCAGCCTGGCCAGCCCAGGTACTCTGGTTGTTGCCTGGAGCATTACTGCTCCCTGGCTTATCAACTCCACGCCCCCCAACTGCTATCATATTCCTACATGGAAGATGTGTTGATGGACTGCTTCACCATAGGTGCTGTGTTCTCCGCTTGTAGTGGCTGGGGCCGTTTGGTGCCAGTCAGTCAGATCTGCCTTCCCTTGTGCAACTGGTCTTCTATGTTGCGCAACTCCCAGTTGGCCTGGGCCCAAATGTTGGTGATCCTGGCTCACGTGCGCCAGCACCTGGACAACAACCGCTACATGATGCCCACCCATGAGCGCCCAGTGATTACCATCCAGTGCACCGCCAAGCATCCCCGCCCTGCCAACTGCCAGTCCTCTCCTCCTGCCACGTCTTCTGCTCAGCAGCGTGGAGGCACCTGCAACACAAGGGACTAATCCCACACAGCCTGCCTTTTATTGCAATAAACTTGCTTTGCCTATCCTCTTTTTTATTGTTTCTATTATTTTTAGTTCTTATTTTTTATTATATTAAGTTTTTAATTGTTGTAATTATCTTCTAAATTTAGTGCTTATGGAAATATTGTTGATTAGTGGAGTTTTTATGTTGGGGATTAAAATTTTGCGCCACTGCGGCACTAAATTTAATATTAAGACGCTGCTGCAGCATAAAAGATGTTTGCAAGGCAGCGCGGCGGCGCCCAAGACTATCCCAAGTTGGCGCTGAGGCACTTTTGATTTGTTAAAGGCGGCGCGGAGGCGCTTAAAGCTGGCTAGTTTTGCAGTTGAATTTGTGTTGTTTCTGTAACCTTATTTTGATAACAGACTTTTTATTTTGATTCAAGATAGCGTTTTTGTGTTGCAGTTTTTTGTGATGGTGTATTTTAGGATATTTATTAAGTGTTTTTATAATAAAAAATCTTATTTGGATAACACTCTTTTTATTTTGATTTAAGATAGCGTTTCTGTGATGTGGTTTTTTGAGATGCTGTATTAGAAACCAATATGTAAAAAATAACTATTTAATAAATTTATTAAGTTTTTTTTAGTTTTGCTGATGTAAATCACAACACCATCTCAAAATTTTTTTGAGATGGAGTCTTTTTGCTCTGGCGTTTTTGAATTAATGTATTGCACCAAAAATTAAAATGGGAACAAATGCAAATGAGAAAATTAAGAAACCATTTTAGATTGCAGGGGGAATTCTTGAAAATTTGGATTTCAAATCATATTATTATAATTTGTGAGAATTCTGAAAAGGCACAAACTCCAATGTGCTAATAAAGATCAAGCTATTAACATTGTATACTCATCCACAATTGGTATCAAGAAGCTCACTTTATATATCAAGAAAAGATACAAGGAAATAAACCAATGGACACAGTTTTCAACAATTAAAATAATGCAAACAAAAATGAAAATATAATGAGTATAAATAAAGAAGTATCATTTAGAAATATATTCAAATATACCAGTAATAAGACATGATATATTAAGTTCAGATGCAGCCATAAATCAGCCCATGTTGTAAAGTTACGCCTCCCCCTTAGGCCTTCACTTCAATTCCTGCCAAATGCTTGGGGACCTCCACTAAATTGTGTTTGAACAATTATCAGAAAATTTACTAAAAAAGCACAAGAAAAGCCCTTGAATTAATACTTGTGGAATTATTCCAAAGATGCTTTATCTAACCCACCCAATAGCCCTGGTTAAATATCATGTTCAAGAGTGGCCAAGAGCAGTGGTAATTGTGTTCAAAGCAGGTCCCTCAATTTTTGGTTGAGTCAGGTTTCCTTTTTTTCTGTCCATTCAAAATTTGTCAAGATTTTCCCGCCTTGAGAAATGCACTCATATTTGCTCATATCATTAGTCAATCAGTTTGGTAGCATTTGATCTCCCACCCCAATTCTCTCCCTTCCCTTAAATGAATGCAAGAGTTGTAATAGACCTTGCTTCATCATTCTCTACTCTAATAAAGTTTGAAATTTGCTGGTTTAATTTGGCCTTTTGGCTTTGCCTATTTCTTTTGGTGTTCAGCTAATCTCTTCCTCCCTTTGGTCTCCCAGTAATTGTTAGTGGCAACCTTTTTGGTTGTTTCTGAAACCACAATTTTGTTGTGGCTGAGAGCTAGGTTTTGTTCTTTATAATCTGCTTCCCAATTCTCACACCTGTCAGCAGGTGCACCATCAACAAGCAGAGAAAATAAATCAAGCTCATACAAGACAATTCCATCAAAAAATAAAATTAGGAAGAAGCTATATTATTACCTCAGAAGTGAATTATAAAGGCAATACAGGTGGACAAAAAACACTACACTCTTCTTAAATATGCCAAAAAGCTCATGTGGCCCCTTCAGCCACAGGAGAAAGAATTGGTAAGAGTTTATATATAATGTTAAATTACTTTAATCATCACTCAAGATCAATTTAAAATCTTTTAAGTGGTTCTATACTCCCACATTGGGTGTATGGTACCTTCAGCAAAATTATTGCTCTGATAATCTCACTCAAAACAGCTCAGAAAAACAAAAAATCATCAAGAATAATGGAAAATTATTAAACAAGAAATGTAACTTTTAATATAATACCTACACCACAAAACACATTAAGATGGGTTGTTATAGTCAGACAAAACCATAAATAAAATGAAATATAATAAATTGAATATAATAAGAGATGACTTTACTATAAATTTTAATTTTTTATATGGGAATGTGTACAGCAAATCCTGTACACTAATATAAACTTATATGAAGCAGGATTAAAAGGAACTAAATTTTAACTTGGAATAGAGCACATTTCCAAAGTTGTGTTGCATGGATTTGGGCAAATGTTTCAGGATATGTTGGAGATAATGGGGTAGTTAATAAAACAAAGTACTTCTTTGTTACTTTCATTGGATTTTGGATAGTCAACAAACAAGGAATATCACTTTATTTAAAGAATTTTTTAACCATTACCTAAACCAATTTCTTGATCAATATATGAAATAAGCTGTAATATTTTCTGGATTATATACAATCCAAAAAAATTATTTTTATTTAACTTGGTATATTGCTACATTTTATCATCAAGATAAACACAAAGATGGAGAAAAATGTACCAGTCCAGTTCAATTGTTGCCAGCTTGTAGTGGAAAAACAGAAAACACTGTGGGGATATAGGAAAGTGGAGCATATTCTGATTGACACATTTGCACTGGCTGTGTTATATGGGTACTATGCCCTGCCTGAGAAGACCCCCTGGGTAATTTGCTTATATTTCTGCATTTTTTCCCACAAGCAGCCACCACAGGGGTGATGAGTGCCACCCCTCCTTGCAATTGGCGCAAGAATTACACATTATGCTCAAAAATAAATGTGGGTCTAAGAGCAATTTCAGAAGATGATAGGACAATATCAAATACCTCATCCTCATAATGGTACAACACGCCATCTCAAAAATGGCACTTCAATTTACCCATCTCAAATTTAATTTGAGATGGCGTTTTTGCGTTAGTGATTTTGAATTACAAAAAATTAAAATAAACAATAAAATAGTTAAAATTTACATATATATTTATAATGTGGCATCTCAAATTTACGCCATCTCAATTTCATCACTTCAAGTCAGATTAATTAAATCTTATTTTGTTAACTTTATTTACACATGAAATCACTTAGTCTGGGGCATGTTTACGCCATCTCAACTTTATGTCATTTTGAATCACACTATTTATCTTTAACTAAAAAAAGCCTATACCTAAACTAAAATAAAGCCTGTTGTATAGTTCCAGAAGATGTTCCTATAGTATTAATCTAATACACTTATAATAAGATAAACCTAAAAAGATGCCACTATGATAGTCCTTCTAGTGATTATCATTGCTGGGTAAAAAAAACAAATTTTGTTATATGTAATTTTTAACTTTATTATACATGAATATGTTGATAAGGGTTCTCTTAATAAAATATCTTAATAGTCATTTAAATATGGAAGGAAGTGATTATGCTATTTTGATTTATGTCACTTCAAATTCCACTGAGTTTCATATCACCCAATTGATTTGATGTGCACAATGAATAGGGGAAAAAGGGGAAATTACATATGACGCCAGGCTACACTATATTAATTCCCCCACCGCAATTCTTGCTTTCCACTTTTCAAAAGTACATATTCACATCAAATACCATATTTATAAAAATGTAAGAAATTGCCTGAAACTTTGCAAATATATTTTTTGACCTCCTCTAAGCAACTGGGTACTTTTTAACCCCAGTTGTATAAGTTAGTTTTTGAGAAATTCAAGCTTTACTCTTTGGCCCAGTTGAGGTAGCTCTACCAGAAATTTGTTAATTTAATATAAAAAATGGTCAAAAACACTATGTTTTTGAGCTACAGCACCTCAATTACGTCACTTTGAAAACGCCATTTCAAAAGCAATTTTTCAGTCAAAACTCAAAGTTTTGCATACTTGCGTTACTAATAAAAAAATTTACAAAATAAAAAACATTGAATTTTTGATTTTATATGTTTTTAGATCTTCTCTACAATTTTATGTAAAAAAATCATTTTTTATATTGAAAATATTCTCATTTTCTCTTTAAAAACAACCCCCCAAATTGCTCATATTTTGATACTAATTAACTTTTAGATGCCTCCCAAGCCTATCACCAAAGCTGCGCCCAAGGCCACCAAGTCCAAGATCACTCCCCCCAAGGCCAAGAAGGCCAAAACTACCCCTAAAAAGCAGTTATTTAAGGGTAAAGCTCCTCCTAAGACACTCACGCCCTCACCAGAGCCTGAGGAAACAAGCCAAACCCCTCCCCACTCTCTGTTTGTCTACTCCCCTTCAGATCCTCAGGAAAATTTATTCAACTTCAAACGCCACTCTGATCTCACCTCAGACCCTGAAGAGGAAGAGTGAGAGGAGCAGGAGCAGGAGCAGGAGCCTGGTGCTCCTGCAGATGAGCAAATTGAGCTCTGGGATATTAACACCGTCCACAATATATGCAATCAAAATGGCATGTTTGCTGTGCCTGCCACATATCCAGCCAGCCACCCCATCATGACTAAGAAAGGTGGTGCCAGCTTTGTCTACAAGGGCTACAGATTCAGCTGTAATGACAAGAAGAAACCCATTCACCAACATCACTACAAATGTGATAATGTTGAGTGCCCTACTAGACTCACCACTTATGGGTTTACTAGGTTCAAGGCCATGACTACTGGCCATGACTGCACGGCAACCTCCAGAATTAACTCATACAGAATGGAACATCCTCCATGTTGACAATTCTCAAAAATATTTTTCTTTTTTTCAATATTAAAGATTATTTTTTTATTTATTAAATAATTGACGCTGATAATAGAAGCAATATTTGATTTTTATTTTGAGCTTTTAATTGAAATCATAAAAGATAAAGCAAAAACAATTTTTGAAATTGTCAACATGGAGGATGTTCCATTCTGTATGAGTTAATTCTGGAGGTTGCCAACTGCGCCAAGCCTTTTGACCCCCTTTATCAACTGATCCGCTGGTTTCTTTGTCAGGTGACCCCAACTACCAAGGATCAAACTGCCACTGAGGTTATCAATGATGCCCTCCTTAATTTAAATGATACCCAACTTGCCACTGTTGGTGGCACCTCAAAATTACAGAGATACCTCACTGATCAGAGATATGCTCTAAGCACTGAGGGCGTCAGTGCTTCATCAATTGACCAGTTGATCCTAACTGAGGAGCAGAAACTATCTTGACATGAAGAGAGATTCCTTCTCCACAATGACAGCCAACATGCGCCTGAGTGCATCATTTGCTTTGCCACAAGCCAGGATCTGCACAACCTGTTAAAATGCAAGACCTGGCTTGCAGATGAAACTTTCTCCACCTGCCCAAAGCTATTTAGCCAGCTTTTTAACATCCATGGGCAGATTGGAAATCTAGTTCTTCCCCTAGTCTTTTTTTCCCTCCCAAATAAGAAGCAGGAAACTTATTCATGCACTTACACTTCTAAAGGCCAAGTTGGATGAAATTTTCCCCACCATCAAAGAGGAGCTCAAGGAGGCCAGAGGGCGCAAGAAGAAAGCCATCTCCCAATCAGAGGAGGCCACCCTAATCAAAAATCAGTCAGAAATCCTTCCCTACCATTAATACCTGGTAGTGGATTTTAAACAGGCTCAGGAAAATGCTTTCATTAGAGTCTTCAAGAGCTCCCATCAGGGATGCTACTTTCACTTCTGGCAGGCACTCTGCCGCCGCCTCCAAAAGTGCTCTGACCTTCATGAGCTGGTCAACTCTGAAGGCACTAAAGAAGCCAAGGACATCTTCAATTGCTTTGCTGCCCTTGCCCTTGTGAGAAAGGAAGAAACCAATGCCTTTTACAATGCCCTCCTTTGCCATCCCTATATCCTTACCAACCAGGCAGCCTTTGCTCTGTGTATAGAGTATTTTGAAACTCAATGGGTTTTAGTATTTCAAGGAGCACACCACATCAGAAAAGTTGGTGACTCAATTCAATGGAACTGCTTTGAGCAGGTAAACAATGGCCTGATCAAGACCACCTCTTCCCTTGAAGGGTGGTATAGCCAGTTTGCTACAAGGGTCAGGGTTCATAAGCTCAAAATCAACAAGATAATGGTGCATCTCAAACCCCAGCAGGCCATCTCTGCTCAGCTCTTCAAGACTGGCATGAAGTCCAAGGGCAACCCCCCAAGCAGCCAAAAGCAGTGAAAAAGTATACATAAATTAGCAAGGTGGTCCTTGCCTACTATCCCAAGGATAGCAAGCTTGAACATCTTCAGGCCATCTCAGTACACTGTCAACCAATGCTTGAGCTCTTTCACAATAAACTCTTATTTATCTTCCCTCTTCTTTCCTTTAATTTTTGTACTTTTCTTTAGTATTTGATAAATTTTTGCTTATTTTAAAGTATAGATCATAGTTATAATAGATGAAAATAGTTGTTTTTGGGTATATTTTAACTTTTGGGCTTTACACAACTATGTTGCTACTATTTCAACCCCATTTTTTATAGCAGATTTGGAATTCTGAGGCTTAAGTAAGCCTAGAAATGTTTTTTTAATTTTATTTTTTTGAGAATTATTTGGGATTGTTTTGGAGTTAAAAAATCTAAAATTTTAAAACCGGTTTTTCTTAGCCAAAATGCTGTAAATCAAAATGGTGTCTTACTACAAAATTGAGATAGCATTTTCAAAATGGTGTGTCCTACCCTCATTATAACTACTGTTGTATTTCCCGGTATAATTTGCTTAATTCAAAAATAAACTTTTTATTTGCTTTTATATCTTTTTTATTAATAATCTTATTTTTTATTCAGTATATCTTTATTTAATAAATGTATTTGATATTTATTTTTGTTATTTTTGTTTATTGTTGTTTATTTATTATTTTAATTTATATTATTATTTTCAACTAAACTTAGTTCTATAATTATTGACTTTTGGCTTAACCCAAGTAACCATTAGATATACCACTATTCCTGGAAACAAAAAATACATTTCAATTTGACTAGATTTCCCAAATTATATAAATAGTATTCAGCACACTTATGAAAGCAACTAGATTAAATACAGGGTGGTATTGGTGATACCAGGATAAGATTAGATGATTAAATCTGATGTGGATACAAATCAATGAACTGAAAAATTACCAAACATTAAAACAGAAACTAGTCCATAATCCAAATCAATAAAATAAATCAATCCATTTATATTTTTCTTAATTTCATATTTATTTTTAATTTTTATTTTATTTTATTTTATTGTTACTTTTTGTATCTTTTATTTTTATTGTACAGTATTTTTCAAAAATGTTGAGATAAACAAAAAAATATCAGTCTAAAAACAAAAACAACTCAGTCTAGAAGAAAAATCAAAGTGGATCCAAATCTATTGTAATTTAATATAAATTAATTGATTTTTGATATTTTTAGAATGATCTGTTCTCTATTTTAGACTGAGATTTTTTGTTTATCTCAACATGTTTGAAAAACACTATATTATTTATTTGATTAGCAGCTAAAAAATAAAAACTTGTGTATTGTTTTTATGACAATAAATATTAAATTATCTTTAATTTGAATTAAAAATATATAATTTAATGCTAGAAGTAAAATGATTAAAATATTAAAATATTAAAAACAATTAAATTTATGTTGTGTGTATAATTCTGGGAAGTATAATAAACAAGATAAAGGGGAAAATTAAGAAGGTAATGATACTTTATTGGATATGAATATAAGATGCTATATAGTATCATGGAAAGCCACATACTGTCCATGTACATCATGGAAGTCATGGGGCTTATCTGAGTAATGTTCCTCTTAGGTCACGAGGCTTATTCAAGTTGTGTTACGTTTAGGATCTGGATTATTTGATCCCCATAATACATGGTCAACTAATAGTAGTGCCATTAATATATTGGTTGGTCAGTGATCTATTCAGTGACTCATTCAGCAATCTAATTGGCTACAGTACCCATGTGAACACTAAAAATGTCAACACTATAGTAAAGTGACAACTTGGGTTTAAATAATGTCTCCTGGATGTCAACACTTTTTTAAGTAGCAAAACACTTTACCATGAACATTTTTATGTAAAAAAATTAAGATATATTATTTTCTAAAATGACACCAGAGAGTCCAAAAATGCAATAAAAAACATACCACAAGTAATAATAATGAGATATAAGCAAGTATTTTTCAATTTACTATTTAAATTACACTATTTATTATAAAATTATTTTTATTCCCATAAAAAATAAAACTTTGATGAGCCAAAAATAAAGCTATTTTATATATCATAAGAACTACAAAATATAATAAAACTCTATATTTAATTTATTATACTCTATTATACTTTATATACGCACAACTGAAAATATCTCATACCTTAAAGATAAATTAACAAAATATAAGATATTTCTTACAAAACCACATTGAAACTGTATCTTAAGATTACCATTTATATCTAAAAAGATTAGTACTATCCAAAAATAAAACAATATAAAATCAAAAGTAAAAAATATATAGGCAAAGCAAAGCAAGGTTTATTAGGCTAATTAAAGCCACCAGCAAGAGCAGTGGCAATATCTTTTAGGTACTTCTTGATCTCTGCCACCTTGTACTTCTTCTTGACCACCTTCTGGACGTCCTCCTGATAGTCCTGCTTTTTGGAATTTCTCTTTTTGGGGGCCACCCAGTTGGCCAGGTTGCAAAACTTGGAAACAGTACAGGCCTGCTCCTCCTGAAGCTCTGGAAGAACTTGTTGTACTTGGGGTTTGACCCAACTTTATCTTCAGGTGCTTGTGTCAACCCTCCAGGCTAGAGGTGGTCTTCATCTCCCCCTTGAGACAGGCGCTCTGGCAGTTCCAAGGGGCATTAGCCCTGCTCTTACCTCTGCAGGAAGTCACCTTCTTGCCTACCCATTGCTGCTCAAATTACTCAAGATAACCCTTGAAGATGGTGGAGTGATTCTTGATATAAGCGTCCTCCAGGAGGGCCTCAAAGCCAAGCCCAGTATGCTCTGGCCGCACAAAAGCCAAGGCAGCAAACTGGGTGATGACAAAGCGGCTCTTCCCTTTACCATCATTAAGATACTTGTCAAAAAGCTCCTTCTTGCTCTTGAGGTGTTTGATGAGGGCCTGCCTAAAATGAAAGAAGCAGCCCTGAACTTATCTATTGAAGGTGGCCTCAAAGGCTCTGAACTGAGCAAGCTCAAAGTCCATAATGATCACCTTTGACCCTAGTGAGCGCGCATGAGATATCTGCTCTGTGGCTAGGGTGGACTCATCCTTCTCAGCAGAGGAGGGATTGACCCTTATGGCGTGGGTGAGAGGGGGGAGCTGGTTGGCTGGAAGAGAGCTAAAAGCATCCCAGACAATTTTAAATGCTCTGTAATAGACCTCTGTTTTGGCACCAGGCAGGAGAAAGAAAACAAGGGGGATAACCTGGGCATTGAATTGCCTGTGCAGGACCCAAAGCTGCTTAAAGAGAGTGGGGAAGATTGCAAATTTGCTGTTGCACAGCCAGGTGGTAGCAGTGTTCATCTGCTCCAGGTTTTGAGTTGTGGTGTAGGCAATGATCCTATCCTCCACTTCCTGCCCATTTTCAAGGAGCAGGAACATCTCTCCATCCTCTGTCTTCTTGAGGGCATCAGTGAGGACCAGGTCCTTGATGTTAGTGGCACTCTTGGCCAGGGGTTTTGAGGCTTGACGCCTATCACTCACAAACTTGACCAACTGGGTGTGAGTAGGGACCCTCTTGAGGTTGGTAGGGGACAGGTTCTTACATGCAAGCACAGCCAGCTGGGTGGCAGAAAGGTCTTTGGAAGTGGGCATAATCTGCACCAGATACCACTTCAGGAGGTGGGAGATGGTTGTATTGGGCATCACACAAGTGTGCTTGCCCTTGATAGTTTGGACCAGGTCCCAGCGCTTGGTGTTGAGCCGCACTGGACAGGAGCGGTCCTCACAGGTGTAATGGCGGCTCTTAAAGCCCCGGTTGGCATTGTTGCATGAGAAGATGTATCCATTGGCCACCATGGCTGGCCCACCTTTAACACTCATGATGGGGAAAAACTTGGGTAGGGTGGAAGGAACCTTGAACTTGCCATCAACGTTGCAGATATTGTGGGCCACAAGAGAGTCCCAAGGGCCAGCAGGAGCATGGCGGAAGCCAGGGAAGTAATTGGGGTGGGGCTTCAAATCATCCTCAGATGAGCTTGAAGGGGGAGAGTTTGGCAGGAGTGGGGAAGCAGAAGGAGGCTTGTTGTGGTGCTCCTCATGTTCAGGAGACTTATCCTTTGGTGGGGACTTTTGGGCTGAGCGCTTCTTCTTGGTTGGCTCTTTGTCAGAAGCCGAGTTGTAAAAACTGTGCTCTGTAAGAGAGCCATCAGTTTCCTCTCCCCAAGTGGAGTGAGCAGGGCTCTTCTTGGTAGAGGGCTCAGGGGAGGGTTTTGGGGAGGGCTTGGGAGTGGCCCTCTTTGATGAGACAGGCTTTTTCTTGGTGGCTTTGGTGGGCTTGGAGGAACACTTGGTACCCTTTGGTTGTTTTGAGGTTTTTTTGTCCTAAAATAATAAGTAAAAGGGTTTAAAAAAAGTAATGTATTTAAAAAACAAAACAAAAACAACTATAAAACATACTAAATAAAAATTACACCTTATAGGGCTTATTGGCATTTAAAAGTTTAAAAATGCTTGAATGGTTTTTATTTTAATATAGCTTTAAATAAAAAGTTAAAATTTAAGAGATTTATGTAAAAGTAGTAGCTTTATATATTTTTTATTTTAAAAATTATAAAATATAAAAAAGAAAAGTTAAAACTACAACATATCAAAAAATAAGATAGCTTTATTATATAAAACATAAAGTTTTATATGTGAGAAGTGAAAAGCGTTGACATTGTGAGTGACAATTAGTAAAAAAGCTGAATTCTCACTGTTGATTAGAAAAATTGTAGACATTATTATTGGCAACATTGTCACTGTTGACATTTTTTTAAAAATGTACTATGAAAAAAATAGTACTCTTAATTAAATTTACGCAGGCTAACAAATATTAACTGTTTTCTGTGTATTTTGCTCATATAATAAAATTTATAAAACATGAAAATAAGTAAAAAAAATAATCAACGTTCTTTATTTCTTTATTAAAAATTATATTTGGGTAGTGTTAATATGATATTTTACCATAGCACTTATGTAAAGTTGTTATTAAGTTGTTTTCAGTAATGAAAAGGGTAAAGTGTCAACAATGTCATTACAACATTCTTTATATGAGGTGGCATATTAATTTAAGATTAATTGTGCCACTATAATTTGCTTAAATCCACCACAGCAAATGATCACAAGCAAATCAACAATATTTCTGAGTGTCAATATTATTTTTAATAATAAACTCTATAGTAAATTACATAGTAACTCACACTTAAAATATTGGATTGCTGTTAGCCACCAATCCACTTAATATATTAAAGTTGGAAAGAGTGCCACATATATATTTATAAGATGAAAATTTCAACATTCAGCTATATGTGCAATGTCTTTTACAATATAATGATGTAAAAAAATATTTTTAAATATTCACGTAATTTTTTTATTATAGATGTTTCAGTTTTAGTATTAAAAATAAGTTGTGCTTAAAAAGTGTTGACATTGACACTTTTACGTTATGAAAACAAATAAAAAGCAAACTAATTTTTATTAGTAAACATAAAGGAAAAATTTGATTAAATCAAGTTCTTTATTAAGCTTAATATTAAATTGTGTCAAAATGGCCACAATTTTGTTGTGTTTTCTGGGTTTGCACCCCTGAACGCTTTAAAAAAAGAATTAAGCTAGCGTAACTAGCAAAAAAACATAGAAGATTTTGAGTTTTGAGAAGACAATGACCATGTTGACAAAGCGTCAACATGGGCGCTGTTGCCATCTAATTGGGGTGTTAATTTCCCAAGAGGGAGTAATCAAAGATGTTGTGATATCTCCCCCTGGGGTGCTGGAAGGCAGAGCCTTGAGAATTTTCCTTAGAGTGTTGGGTATGTGGGCTTAGTATTGATCCAGTTTGGTGTTGAGGACAGGGAGTCTGGAATTTTGTTGGGCTGTTCTTGTTTTACACAGACAGAGTTGGTTGTGGTGCATACGTTTTAGTTTAGTACAGGATCTAATTCCTTTGACAAGGTAGGTATTGTTGGGCTTGACTTCCATGAAAATGCCTGGTCCACATAATCCTGGTTACAATTTATGCTGATTGTGGTTGACAACCCAGATTTTGTCCCTGACTTGGAATCTTTCTGCTGTAGTGGGATTGCTTCTCTCTCAACTCCTTTTTGTTCCATGTCTTTCTGGTCTCTTCTAGCATGCTGTACGTTGGGATCACTGTTGTTGGGCACCTTTAAGGCAGAGGTAATTGTGGTCCTGCGGTTGTACTAACAAGAGCAGGCTTTTGTCTATAGATAAGTTCATATGGTCTTTTGACTATGTTATGGTTGACTTATTTCCTACAGACCATGAGTGCTGTTGGCAGCATGTCAACCTAGGCATTTGCATTGTTAGCAGATAACTTACTGAGGGCTTCTACAAGCAAGCCGTTTAGTTGTTCTACTTGTCCATTTGCTTGAGGGTAATCTGGGCTGGCTGTGATGTGCTTTATTCTGTTTTTGGCAAGGTAAATATTGGTGTCAATGGCTTAAGTTCAGTGCCTCCATCTGTAATCAGAAGGACATGTTTTCCAAACTTGGCTATGATTTCTTTCCCAGTAAATTGCTTCACATCATTGCATTTGTGTTTTTTGTGGCTTGTGCTACAGGCTACCTGGTTGCACAGTCAATATCTGTTATAATTTTTTGCCCTTGTTCTCACCAGGCCTTGGTCCCATAATATCTAATGCTCATACCTTGAAGGGTTGTGTGATAGATACAGGTACTACTGACTTGGGTGGTGTCTTGGTTTGGGTATACTTCTCACAGACTTTGCATTGTTCCAGTATCTCCCTGATATCATCTAGCATGTTGGATCACCAGTAGTGTATCTTGAGATATTTGTGAAAGTTTCTGCTATGGGTGTGTCCCAGGTCTCTGTGATATCAGAGGATTATGTCAATCTTTTGCGTTGACAGGATGTAAGGTATGGTATCATCATTTGGAAATTATTTGGTGCATAGTGCAATATAAGTTTTTGAACAGATTTTTGTTCTTAAGGACCTTCTCTTGAATTTCCATTGGGGTGCCAGGTGGGAACCCTTCTTGGAGATTCCTCATGATGAGCATGGGCCAGTCAGGGTCCCCATCAGCGCATATGACGTGTTTACTTATAGCCTTGAAAGGGCATCTGGTGATAAGAATTTCCTTGCCTGGCTTGTATTTGATTTGCATTGGGTATCTCTGTATAAGACTCATCCACTCAGCTTGCTGTCTTGACAAGTGCTGTTGTGTCTTGAATAATATTAATGATTTATTATTGGTGAGGACTTTGAATGTTTGGGCTCCTTCTAAATAGCATTGTCATTTCATGAGGCAGTGTACAATGGCTAACAGTTCTTTATTGTGTATGGGAAACCTTTTTTCACCATTGAATAGCTTCCTTGACTTGTACACCACAGGGAGAAATTCCTTTTCTGCTGTCTGGATATGGAGTACTCCTCCTATGGCACAGTCAGACGTGTTGGTTTCCAACTTGTATATCCCTTCATGTTTTGGGTTTTAAAGGATAGGAACAGTAGCCATTTGTTCTTTTAGTTGACAGAAATGTTGGTCTCATAGAGGTGTCCATAAAAATTTGGTTATTTTTCCTGTAATGGCTGATAGAGGAGCTGTCAGAGCACCCCAGTCAGGGATGCATCTTCTAATGTAGGCTACCATGCCTAGGAAGGTACAGAGTTTGCTTTTGTTTCTGGGAGCAAGCATTTTGGTTATGGTGCATATATTTTCTGGTTCTGGTTTGATTTCTTCCTTGCTGATAATTTTACCAAGGAATAGGAGTTCAGCCAAGAAGAAGTCACACTTTGATGGCTTGGCAATGGGTTAGTTTTCTTTTAGGGTGCATAGGACCAGGCAGACATCTTCTCAGTGTTGTTTTAGGGTTTGGCTGTAGATAATTATGTTGTCCAGGTAGATTATTGCTTGCTTTCCAATGTTTTCTTCTAAAACCTTGTTCATGAAGGTCACAAAGGTGCTAGGGGCGATTTTCATGCCAAAATTGAGGACAACACACTCAAAGGATCTTTACTTTGTTCTAAATTTGGTCTTTGAAATGTATTCTGGTTTCACGCAAATTTGGTGATGGCCTGTTGTCAAGTCAATTTTTTGTGAAGATTTGGGACCCCCCAGGGCGTCAAAAAGGTCATCAATCAGTGGCAGGAGATGCCTGTTCTTAATTGTGACCTTTTTTTGAGCGCCCTGTAACCTGTGACTAGGCAGAGTCCTCCATCTTTCTTTGCTATAAAGAAGACAGCATCACCAAAAGGCAATTTTGAGGATCTAATGAGGCCCTTCTTGAGCGCTTTGTCCAAATTGGTTTTCATAGTGTTGTCTTCTTGGGTTGTAAGGCAGTAGATGGGCCGAGCTTTTGGGACACTCTCCTTGAGATCAATTTTGTGTTTTATGTCACTGCCGGGTGCTAACCCTGATAGGGTTTCTTGGAAGACTGAAGGAAACTCAATGAAAAGCTGATCTCATAATTATAGTCCTTTTCCTGTCTGGCTTCTGCATTTTTAAAAATGGATAATCTCATACATGCAGGTGTTACAATTGATCTTGCTGGGGTCAGTTTCCTCTTCTGTTTCCATGATTTTCACAAACACATGGTCTCTCATAAGCTTATCAAGGTGGGTTGGAAAGACATTTTGGTGTACTTTACCTTGTTGTATTGTTAGGGTTGCGCTGTGCCAGTCAATGTGAGGTTTGGTCTTTCTCATCCAATCTAGTCCAAGTAAAACATTGTATTTGGGGATTGATATGATAGGACCACTAAGTGTTCTTTGTATGTCTCCAATTTGGGCGCAGAAAGGTATTGCTCCTTTGTTGACTGTTGTGCTCTTGTTGTCTGCTATGATAACTCTCTTGATGTTGCTTTGGGCTGTTGTTAGTTTCATTATGTTAACAAAGTTCTTGTCAACAAGGAATTGATATGCTCCAGTGTCAAATAGTGCTGTGCCTTGATATCTGCAAAAGCAGAAAGGATAGGTGAGGAGTTTATTTACAGTTTGGGCAGTAAATAAAAGAGGATTGCTGGAGAGTACTTGGATCATGGTGATTGAGTCCACCTCCTGGTCCCTGTAAAATTCTTGTGAATTGGGGGAGGGTGGCTTGCCTAAGCACTCTCCTGATTTTTTCCCTCCTCTTTGGTGTCTTCAGTACTTGCTTGATTAGCCTGCGCTGTACAGTTCCTGTTTTGAGGATGGGAGCTTTTGGCTTGGTTGTTCTGCTTATTGGGAAAAGGGTCCTTCTTTGCCTTGGGGCTTTCCTTTTTCTTCTTTGTTGTGTGTAGATTGTCAGATTTCTGAGCTGTGTGTTTTCCTTCCAAGAATACATCTTCAAGATTCTTGCATGGGGTCATGTCAAACTGACATTGAATATATGTGGGGAGGCTGTTGTAGAAGTCCAACTGAGGCTCTGGCTTTTCAAATTTGATAGTGCTGGGGGCTTTGTTGTGTAAGCCTTCATATGCTGTAATATAGTCCTTGATTGTTCCTGTCATTTTGAAGGCTCAAAGTTCTGTCATGCTCACCACATCAGAATCCTTCATGGCAAACTTTTTGAGGAAGATGGCTTTGAACATGTCCCAATTTTCATTTAGGTCAGGGTGTTGGTTGAGCCATTCACTTACAAAACAAGAGGTGGCTCCTGTGACACAGAGGGAGACTTTGCTGGCCCAGAGTCTGCGGGGGTAGTCTACTTGTGTGAACTTGCTTTGTGTGCTGTCAATCCAGAGGTTGGCGTTTTCACAGTTTAAACCTGCAAAGGTCCCAATTTCTGCTGAACTTAGGCATTGTAATACAATGTTAGGTATTTCAGGCTTTTGTGGCTCTGTTGTGGTTGGGGCTACAGGTAACAGTTTGCGAACTTTGAGAGTTGTTGCAACTGAACCAATGAGGATTCAGCATTTGGGATTGGGGAAGACAACAGTCCAATAGGAATGACAGAATAATAAGAATAAGGTATTGTTTATTGTAGAATATTGTGATTAATATACCATATGGGGAAAGCCACAAGGCCCCAAGGGAGTGGCATAGTGGGAAGTTCCATGTAAGGTTCAAAGCCAAGGAATAACTTGTGCAGGATCAGAAGGTTGAATTGGTAACACTCCTAATTAGGACAAAGTACCCAACATTCAATATTTGCCATCAGATTAATCCATGTCTTTAGATATGTCAAGGGGTGACTCATCAAGCGCCCCCTGTGTATCGTAAGATACGTTAGCAGGCAAGTCTGGAAACTTGGTTGCAACAGAGTGTTGTATTGTTTGATGGGCATAAGAGGTTGTTGTAGATGACAAGGCCTGTAGAGACGTCTTGTCCTTCTTTGTAGTCTCTCCAGCCGTTAGGGAGTGCAATTGTTTGGGTCTTTTTCTTAGGAGGAATTTTTCCTTTGAGTTGGGTAGGTATAGATAACCTACCTGTGCTACCACTGTGATGTGTATACTTCTGGTAAGTATAATAAACAAGATAAAGGGGAAAATTAAGAAGAGAATGATACTTTATTGGATATGAATATAGGATAATATATAGTATAATGAAAAGCCTCATACTGTCCATGTACGTCATGGAGGTCATGGGGCTTATCTGAGTAATGTTCCTCTTAGGTCATGAGGCTTATTCAAGTTGTTTTCTGATTAGGATCTGGATTATTTTATCCCTGTAATAAATGGTTGACTGATAGTAGTGCCACTGATTTACTGGTTGGTTGGTGAGTCATTTGATGACTCATTTGGTGATCTAATTGGGGCGTTAATTTCCCAAGAGGGAGTAATCAAATATGTTGTGACAGTTAGAAAAATTATTTTTTTGATTGGCTTGGAAGCAAGGGCTTTGGGGATGAGGGACCCAGAGTGCTTGTAAATAGCCACCACAATATCATATGAAATTGTGTATTGACTGACTTCTAAAATAATGAACAGATTTTCTGGATCCTGATGGAAGATCTTTCCACTGTTTCTTTAATCCATCTAAACACTTTATTAATTGTATTAATAAATCTAGAATAGGGTGGGAGTAAGAGGAGTCTCATTGAAAAGTCAGAGAGGTGGTGGCTAGATGTGGCTGTTTTTGTCAATGGGTAAAAATTTGGAAACAATTAAATCCACTTTGTGGAGCCCTACATTGTAAAGCACCACAATTTTGATAGTTCTGTGATAGTTAATCTGCAAGTACTGCTTGACAACTCAGAGAAAATTGAGTAAGGTTCTGCTATTATGTGAACCTTTAATTATTTGATACTGGTCTAAACCATGGGGACCAAGAAGCGCTACAATAAAATAGGTATGTGATCTGACAGTGGGACCAATGTTACATCATCCTTGGACTCCTTCTTGACCCACCCATTTCTATATTGGAGTAAAGAAGAAATTTCAGATTCATCTATATAAAAAATCTGACATTCCCTTGTTTCTTTCAGTGAAATATGTGTCATAAATCTGTAGACTGAGGTAGTTTATCATCCACCAAGATAATATCCTGAGTATTCTAACACTATTAAAGTACAGAAGAGTCTGCAACAGCAACCACCAGAATTA